>JAUTBQ010162290.1:0-12563 GCA_032361185.1 Lepetodrilus ovalis | reverse complement strand
AAATGGGTAAAGTAGCGTTATATATTTATGGTATATTTTTTTTATATTTTTTTACTAACTGCTAACATTATATAGAACAATAATAAAAATATTAAAAAATTATGATTAAATACGTGCAAGTATGAAGTTGCCCCTTTAAATGTAATTCCTGGTTACTCTGGACTCCTGGGCCTATATAAGTATGGCAGGTAATGCTAGATACTCCTGTTTGGCATCATTGCTCAAAAACTATCTAACGCAGGTCATTCGAATTGTGTACAGTGCTATGAAATGCGTGTTCCCTGCCGAATCCAAAGTTACAACTTTGTATATCACGGAATAAAAAGACTGACTATTTAATCTATTACTATTTTACTTCCTATACTTTTGCTGAATATGCGGAGGGGTGCCGTTCTGTCAGGGAACAGCGATTTACATATTCGAACATTGGTCGCATGCGAGTTATCAATCAATAATAAGGGTTATCTCAAAAGAAATATAGCAAGGCAAAGCTTTGCACAGTGCATCTTGAGATATCTAAGTCATTATCATAAAGGAGAACTTATTTCAATATACGAGTTGACATACCGGCGTAACCAGGTATGTTTGTTTTCCTTATACTAGTACTAGTAAATCCACAAAATGTATTGCATCGAATTTAAATTTTTATATATCTACGATTTTGATACCATCTTCCGTATTGCACGAACCGTCATACTTCTTTACAATGTTCATGACGACAAATTTAAAAAGTATAGTAATGCATGACAAGTCTGCTCCATACATGTATACTTGAATATGGATATACATTGGCGTCTGTGTTCGCTTTCCAACTGAAGATAATAGTACAACTTACGGTATTAATGAAGTATTATGCATCTACATAAAAAGAAATACGTAGTATTTTTCACCTGTAAGTACATTGACCATAGGAATATTCATGCTATTGTCATGTGACCAATTGTCATTGGTGTTTGAACATATGTAAATCGGTGTTTCATGATAGGTAGGCAGCCCTCCACATTGTTAGCCAAATTGTGAAGTAAAATAGTAATAGATTAAATAGACAGAATCGTTTTTCCGCGATCTACAAAGTTATAATTTTGGATTCGGCAGGGTACTCGCATTTCATAGCACTATGCAAAATTTGAATGGCCTGCGTTAAATAGTTTTTGAGCAATGGTACCAAACAGGAGTATCTAACATTACCTGCCAGACAATATAGACAGGCTGTCGACAAACAACTGCTGGTAGCACTATAACTATTGATGTTAGATAATGCACTTCTACTACTACTACTACTACTACTACTACTACTACTACTACTACCATGTACTAGTATGTTATAGAGCTATGGTTTAGCCCCACAAAGCAAACGTTGCCATCAATCCAGAATAGTCGCTGTCACTGTATAAGTCTGTCGCTTGGCTGCCTGGGAATGAGGAAGTGGGTGTGATAAACTCTATACAGAGATTTGTGTGGTGATGGCATGTCAAAAGATAACTATAGAAAGTACATGCAAACTTAACCTCAAAACATTTAGTCATCTTCCAAAATAACAATACACTTTTAGTATGCTTATCTTCAACCTCTGCCCACAGGGTCATCAGCTTTGAAATACTATCTTCACTCAGTACTATGGTAATACTGAATAGTACTGTCGGGAGAGGGTGACTTATCCTGTGAAGTAGAAATCAAAACATTTTTCATGTAAATGTCTTGATGCCAATAGAATTTGATTTCTTTTCTGGTCGATAATGTTTGAATTATTTGAGGGGTCAAATTATTAGAGTAATTACAGTGATACGGTATGTGCAACCTTGTATTTCATATATCATTGCAGACTAACTTTCCTTGATTTGTCAGTACTGCAGTACTAGTTATTTCACAATACTGTCAACATTGCCCCTGCTATAACAATAGTAATATAAACAAAAAGACATCCTACAGTGAAATAAAGGCGACCAAAATAAAAAATAATATTTATTCGTAATATACTTAGAACTACGTATATTATACGTGTGCTTCATATGGTATTTGAAATATAAGCATTCATATTTTATATCCTTTACTACACACGGGCCTTGAGCCCCCAGGATGTCTCATTATATGCTGTCGGATCTCGCAAATTAAATGAGTAAGTCTCATGCAATGGTCCATGCATCTTCAAATTTAATTTATATAGCTTAACATTTTCAATTTCTCTCTTCCTTGGTAAGTGATACGATAACGTCAAGCAGACAGATAATAGTACACCATTACAGTATGATCCACTCTTTCACTAGAAAATGTTACTTAAAATATTTGGAAGTTTGCTATTTGATCAACTTTTATTTAAAACTTTTCAATATATCTTCGACATTCGTCTACTAAAATTCATTGATACCATGGTAATTTTACGCATTCTTTTCGAAAATTACCTTCTCAGGTATTCTGTTCTTATAGATTACTTAGTATCTACACTTGTGAACATGTATGTAGATATACATGGAATGTCTGTTCAGAAGCCGGTGTGGTGTAACATCCATTGTTTATGGTACGCAGTGACCTTTGTCCACATGCAGTGCGTCTCTCTGTATAGTATTGCCAATGCGAGGTAAATATAACAATAATAATATAAACAATGATAACAAAAATAATAATACATGTACTAATAACAATAATAATTTAATTAAAATAATAGTAATAATACATGTACTACAACTACTACTACTACTACTACTACTACTACTACTACTACTACTACTACTACTACTAATAATAATAATAATAATAATAATAGTAGTAATAATAATCATAATAATCATAATAATTAATAATAACAACAACAATAATAATAATAATAACAATAATAGTAGTAGTAATAATAACAATAATAATAATAATAAATAAATAAATACATGATAATAATAAGATAGGATAAATACGAACTGGCTCACTCATGAATATCGTACATATTAATGTATGTACATATCCTTATTTAAATATTCAGATACAATAACCGCAATTATTACGGTATTATTATTATTATTATTATTACTATTATTATTATTATTATTATATTATTACTGTCATTATTATCATTAGTAGTATAATTATTAATATGCCGTTGTTGTTGTTGCTGTTGCTAACTTGTTATTTCTTTATAGACGAGTAGGTACTAAATAAAAAAGAAAGGCATAGCTAATAACGTAAGGATGGAATGGTATTGCAATCCTTTTCTTTTTGAATAAAGTATGTTAAACTAACCAAGGATGGAATGCTTCAGGCATGATACCACTCAATACGTAAACACACTCAATCCCCACACCCCCACTCCCCACTTCCCCACCCACCTCTCCCCCTGGTCTCACATTTTATGTCCGAGATTATGTTGGTACTTTTGGTTTATTAGTCCTGTAAAATATTGAACAAACATTTTCGCCAAAGTCAAACCCATTTCCCTGGACTTTGATGTATGCACGAGTCAATAGGTATTGGTACAGACTGGTTAACAGTTCATTAGGTTTCACGCCATTCCTGGAACATATTTTAGGAATCTTAAGATTTAATACCCTGAGGAATGGGAGACGGGGCGTCACTAAGAACGGTTAAACAATTCTAGCGTAGTAATGTATTTCACTGGTTGTTTCGACGTTCATCATTACGACAAATTGTATTCAAAGGGAAAAACGTCCTAAATGGCCATCCATAGATATTGTAATTGTCCTTACGCCAATTTTAGTATTTCTACATCGCAAATGACTACTGTTGGTCGTAATGTTGTCGTAAACGAAGCACTCAATAATTTGATTAATTGATAATTCTAGATTTGTTCTGAGTACTCCTTGGTGTAAATTATATCGATCATATTTGCAGCGCATGAACAGTCCCAATAGAATAGCATTTGCACATACCATAAAATGAACATATCTAGATTAGTACATATCTTATTCTGGCTATGTATGAAAACCAGCTAAGCATGTAATTTGGTTTAGCCTTGAACCCTGTTACAAGTGTAATCTTGTTTACATCTAATAAAAATACAATATTATATTATGCTGTCATAATGAAATGACGAATAACTACAATAGATAATATAGACCCACTTTTTCAAATATTTGAATAGGCCTACGGTATATCAATTCAAACTGCAGCAATAAAATAAAATTTAGTTTTATCAGTATACACATATTTACATGATAATTGTATGTTTTATTCTACTTTTGAAAGCCCGCAGTTTTATTTTATGTTCTTTGGATCAAGAAGCAATTAATATATCATTTCCTCCTCGGATTAAGCTGATTAGCGCATTAGCACACGCAGCGGCTGCAGAGCAATTACTCGTCCATTGCATCTACGTGCGTTAAACACTTCGTATAGATTAAGCATGCAGCAATTCGCGAGTGCTTAATCAAATGGATCAACTTTGGTTAATGCTGACAAATCGTGAGTCTGTGATACACGCAGAGGACAAATGGGCAGAATAATGCCCCATGCCAAAACACCCACGAAAAGCTCCTCCGCTAAGTAAATCCATTCCCCCAAATGGCCAAATATGAAACCGTCCCCATAATTTCACTTGTATCGACCCTAGGTTCACTTTTTCCTTGTTATTACCGTACATTGTTATACCTCGTCAGCGTGATAAACATGAAATCGATATTTTTCAATTTGTTCGTCGTCTCCCTTATAAGGACCTTTTCTCTCGGCACCGAGATAATATTTGGTTGGGAATCAAAGGTTAAAGAATTCGTGAAGACGATTCCATCCTTCTCCTTCCTGTGTGAGCGAAAGGTACTTCTGCGCTGTGAGTGATGTGGTAATAAATGGAAAAAGAGGGGGATGAATAGGTCTCCCTGTAGAACTCAACCCTTTTAGACCCTCCATCACTTCTTCCAGATATGTCTCATCGTAAAGTTTAGGGACATCCAGAAGCTTTTATCGGCGCTGATGCTTCCTGGTTTAAAATAGGTTGTCACCGGATGTGACCAAAGAAAGTTTCCGCGCACAGGCGTGTAAAAGGCGTGCAAAGGCGTGTTTAGGCGGAGTAGGACGTGTTTTCCTGAACGTCCCGTCACGTATAGTTCGCTGTGCTCTCCGGTCAATGGGCAATGGCAAGGACATTAAAAGAAAATCAAAGTATATATTACGGGACATCAAGAAGCATTATTTCTAACTACCAATAGTCACATAGCGGTGTGTCACGAACAAGGCTGTACTTAGCACCAATCTATTTTGGTTTCTTCGTCGTATATCTGTTTGTTTGTCTGTCTGATTGGTTCTCCCCCCCCCCCCCCCCCTCCCCTCACCCACCACCCACTCTCGCTCTCCCTCTCTCTCAATCTCTCTCTCCCTCTCTCTCAATCTCTCTCTCCCTCTCTCTCACTCTCTCTCTTTCTCCCCCACCACCTATTTGGAACACTTAATGTACAATTCTTACATGACACAAGTCATTTGAAACAATATATGGCAATTTCAAAGTTTTTATTTGCTCTACGCTGCGCTAAGCTTAACCACTTTCAAACAAAGCTTACGCAATTTACGTCCAAGAATCAGTCTTCTGCTGGCTTTAATAACTCACAAATCCAATTACATCAGACGTTATTTGTTTTCCGCGGTAAATTGGATCTAATCCAATTATCTCCCCTTTTTACGTAGAAAGACAATAGCCATTCGAGAATGAGAAACCGGTTATAGTGTTCTAGCATATCTGCACTGAGAAACTACATAATTATTCTATCCTTTATTCCATTCCGGAACTTAGAATTTTTTCTTCTTTTCGTTAAAACCGCAACCGATTTTAATAACTGGTCACAAAATAGAATTGCGTTTTATATTTTAAAACAGTTAAATTTCATTCCAGTTTTCTGGAACCGGTTTAAGGTGTCTACTAAACTAGGAACTAATAAAATGTGTTGCCGGGAAGATATGTGGACGAACAATGAGGTCTTGCAGTCGTTTGCCAGAAGTTGATATTGGATTTGACTGACGTTTAACTCAGGGTTACGACGGCCTAGGGAATTAAGCGGAAGAATCAAACCCAAGCGTTCAAATTCAGATCTGATGCGCTAGACCTGGGGGAATTTCTTGTTAGGATCGGAATCCGTCTGGAAGCCAGTTTGGCGATTGCTTGTCTGATATACTACTAATTCCGTATGTTGTACTGCATAGCGCAAATGATTGCATCGCTGTGCATACGTAATTTGTGGAAATCGAAATTTGACGTAAATGTTAGTAAGACTTTAGATTAATAAAAACATTAATTTATTGAATAAATATGTATAGGCCTATATATTTGAACACACAAATTTATTATCTTTTAGAAATTTATCTAGAAGTCTATTTACATTTTGTTCAGAAGTTCAGAAAAGATCTTCCTAGATGACAATCTAAAGGCTATATTCGATTATTTAATCTAATAATAAAGCAAAGATTTTCATTTCCAATTCGACATCCACAGTAGTATATATTGATTCTCCCTAAGTTGTTAAAAATCTTATCAATACAGGGTTCGGTGATTGGCAAGATGCCAAGAGTCGTTAGTTCATATTCATCCGCAGATTCAGCCAATCAGAGCTAACTGTAGATGGCAAATCAGTCCGTTGCCCCCAACTATCCCACGCAGAAAAATCTTCCTCGAAACGTATCATCCCCTAAGTCTGCAGAGTCTTGGGTGTCATAAACCCAAACGTCTTGATTGGTCTGTAATATCGATCTAAAGGGAAAATCTTTCAATCTATCAAACTTGCCAAGTATTTTTTTTCATGCCAGAAGATTGTTGAAATATCACCATGATTAATCTTATCAGCAAATCGACACTGGTGTAGAACAGGCTTGGGCAGTTGTTCAACATAATCTATAGCGGATACGGGGGTGTACTTTCGTTCGCAGCGTTATTGCAAGTTCGATAAACCTTGCCAGTAAATCTCCCGCCATTCTCCGTCGTGTTAGCTATCCGAGGCATGTTTGGGTAACTTTTGAAATGAGTTCAAGCAAGGGACGTTTGTCGATGGAATTGCTCTATTGACGTCAAGTTGGCGATGTTTTGAGGAACACATAAATCGCGTGTATTCACATTAATCTGACAGATAGACTACACAGTTGATAGATTCACTGCCAACTGGTATTAGAGTCCTAGAACGTTCAAGGCAACCAGGAATCAAAGTTAGGAGAGTACTTTAAATAGCGTGGGTGTTGTTGGGCGGTTCTATGAAATGAGTCTGGTTTCATGTTGTTTTCCGATCGTTGAGAGTGGTTCTATGTGTTGAGTCTGGTTTCAAGCATCCGGGTTCACAGCGCTTTACACATCCAGTTCCGCAATACGTCCGTTGCACAAGGGACCCGGATGCGTTTCACGTTGCGTTACCATCGTTGAACAAGGGGCAATTAAATATATATAAGACGAAACGAATATACGTTTCTCCTGTATACATACGCAAAAAAACTTAATTAATAAAATGGTGTTGAACATAATAGATTTAAAGTTCCAAGTAAATATTTAACTTACCATAAATGTGTTTTTAATAATAACAATATGTACCGCGTGCAAAACAATACAAAAGGGAAAACACTTGAGAAAAAAACAGAAGTACTAATATCTTGATTTAATCGTTTCATGATCAAATACCTACGGTGCGAGGTGTCTCACTAACAAGTACAAGATTTGACGTGTATACAGAGGACAACGCTTGCAATGCAAATAAAACCTATACATGTGTCTCCTAACTTTGGGGCGATCGTTCATGATAATTTTCCCAGCTTTTTTACTCCCCGGCTTTTATAGCATATATAAATGGCGGATGAGTGGTGCCACGATTTATTTCGTGTGTCGAGAATTCTTAGAAATGTATCATATATTTGTATTACGTTCAACTGCTCTAGCTTGAATAACATGTTTATCTCGCAATTCGAAACCTCTGCATCTGGCACTGCTTGCTAATGGCGGGACCGTTCTCTTTATCCGTCGAAATAATCTCAGAAGCTTACGACAATTTGATTGATTTCATGAAATGATCTGTATTTAATTTCTAAATGACGGCTCAAATTACATAAAATGACCAGATTTTGTACGTCGCGGCAGAAGATGATTATGACTGGAAGATAACGATGATTGATGGAGAATTCACCAATCATAATTTGTGCCGAATTACATCAAATCATCTACAATTTATACCTCTTGTCAAAAAGAGTAAATATTGATAACGTATACGACTTTATAAAGAGTAAATTTATTTCCTCTTTATCCAATTTTCCGGTCAGGTAGTACTGAATGCTGAACAACCATCCTGCACGCAAGTGCTGGAGATTGGATGAATAAATGTATGGCATCCTCATAAATGTCTCTTTCCTTGAAAGAGTATTCGAATACAAACTCGGATATAGTAAAGAGATTCGTTCATATATGCATTATAACAATACCTAACACAGGCATAACTATTTCATGATTTCAAATGACTTTGTGTGGAAATTACTAATTTCAAGGTGTGTTCACGAACGCTAGCATTGCTTGTATGCGTTACTATGTCCATCACGTGCTAAATGCACAGCGAGAAACCCGAAAAACGCGAGCGCTAACCATAGCAACCCTCTATTGAACACATATCGATAGTTTTTCATTGTAAAACATTGAAGAAACTAATTAAAATATGCCTTGAAAACACATACAGTATGATGTTTAACAGATCAATTTATGTCGTATACAAATGAATAAATATATGCTATACCAGTATTCATCGTTATTTATAGTGACCTATTATCAATACATGGCTTGGAACATATGCTTAAATACATCTCTCTCGATTTATAGAACTAATGATTTGACAGAAAAGCACAGCGAGTCTCCTATAATCCCTCATAAACTCAACGCAGTAGAAGTTAATGTCAGCGTTGATTTATCCAAGTCTTTGGGTCAGCGTTCTAAAGCACAACCAATGTAATGTTTTGTCACATTTACTTCATTGCTTAATACGTGTCTGAGAGTGATACCCCCTGGATGAGCCACGCACGACAATTGAAGATAACTTGTCCCGATTACGTTTAATCCATGCGACTCAAAACATTTTCGGGCAATCGGAAATGATTTAGAATGATCTTGGAATAATGCTCCGAGATTTTCCTTTACGACTTTTAGCGTCCGGACGGGAATCGTTTATTTTGATTGAATGTTAGATTACGTTCGGTAAGAGTTGATCTCTGGAATCTATATGATATGAATAAAATAAATTAATAAAACATCGACTGAAACATTTTACAATTCTACATTTTTCACCTTTTCCTCCTTATATGGCAGATACCAAATATTCTGCTGGATATAATATTGGTAAGTTTACTTAATAATGGTTAGTTCACTGTTTTATAATTGATGACACAACTTATTTACATATATAGGTAACATATTGTAGAATATAATTATGAACTGCTTTGAGAACCTTTCATGAAACATCTTGCTGTATTTATATTTATCATGAAGAAGAATTGTCTAGTAACTTCGCTGCTGAGTACATATTCAGAGTTTAAAGTAACAACATTAGATTTTTTTATAGATTTATTATCTTAGTAATTTTATATTTAGTTGAAGGCATATGCTAAGAATTGGGCTTTTCTGTAGAATGACCCAACTCTTCTAAAAAGAACCTTTCATCGTCGATTATTATTGATCTTCATTATAGTCAAAATTGTCAGTCATCCTTTGACAAAACCCACCTCCACTGCAAATCATTGACAGACATACTCACGATAGTTCTTACAAACTCCAAGACCAGGTCCAGATTTCTCGAAACCTACTTAAGTTTGAGATTTCGCTTACGGTAGATAAAATTTCTCCCATTGACTCAGTGCTAAGTAAAATCTCAGCTAAGTAACACTAACAGTTTGAGATATTACTCAAGTTATGCTAACAGCACGGAGTCAATAGGAGATATCTCAACTGAGCTGAATCTCAAACTCAAGATTGTTTTGAGGAAGTTTAGCCTGATAAACTGTGACACCTAGCTCTGCCAATATATTTAAACAGTCTTTACATTGTGTGCTTTGATGTACAGACAGGCCTGTGGACAAGAATGGTGACTAGCATGCAGGAGATTAAGGAAACTGCCATGTATATTTGTATCCAATAACAGAGGAATAAAGTGTATGAGTGGGTATTTAACAGACTTCCATACACGGTGAAGCATTTGGCATTTGTCATCAGCCAAATAGTATCTACCTAACTAACAAAATACATGTACAAAAATAGCATCATATCCTGATTATTTCGTTAGGATTAATAATAATTAATGTTACTGTTTTTAATAATCTAGCACTTAATATTTTCAATAAGAGTACCAAAGAAAGTGTAAGTGAAGAAATGTCATTGATAAAATGCAGTCTTTCGGGTGCCCGCCGTGCTACAAGCACTGCTAGCCGAAGTCACAAGTGACATTTTATCAAAGTTATTTTTTTCTCATAAAACTTTACTGCTCCACTGGGATTATATAATTTAGATACTGTGGGCTGAATACCTATCATTTCACTTCTTGATTCGGTGCAAGTGATGCATATTTCAATGTCCAATTGTTACCAAGCATCACAGGGACTTATGTGTTGATTTATAATAGAAATGTGGTTGTTAGTCAAAATGTCTAGGTTCAATTTTATTTCAGGGATTTTCTACTGGCCTATAAACTGGAAGAAGACAATGCGAATGGTGCTATTACAATCGCTATTGTTGGTAAGAACAGCTATATAGTTGTTGTAGGTCAAAGGTCAAACAATGTCACCGTCACCACATGATTTCCTAACCTTTTGTCATTATGTGTATTTCTTTCTCAACAGAAATCATCCTAGAAAATTTAATATGAAAGTTGTGTGTACACTAACATATTGGAGGGTAATGAATCCAGTTGCAAATAATATCCTCATTTTAATGGAAAAACACTAAGCTTCCTAATGGTATATGCTGTGACGCTAGAGTGATCAAATGAAGATGTTAATAAGATATTTTGTGAGGCAGTTCATCATGAAATATACGGGTTTTGCTGGCGGCCATCTTGAAATTCAAAATGGCGACAATTTGTGCAATGTTTTTCGCATGTGGATTCATTACTCTCCAATATGATGGCGTAGACACAAATTCATGTTTCTGGAATGTTTATCTTCTGAAATTTACACATGACAAAAGGTTGGGAAATCATGTGGTGACGGTGACCTTGTTTGACCTTTGACCTACACAAACGGCACCACTTGCCAGTTCCAAATCATACCTAACTTTAACTGGGAGACTAACCTTTCCAATAATATATGATGTGGGTATGTGCAGGAGGTGCCATTTAAAACTCCTTACATACAGCACTTTTCAAGGATTTGCCACTCGCCTATTATGTGTACTACGCTACACTGAAAATAAAAAGACAGGACCCCAGCCATTCACTGGTTGATCACACCACCAGTACTGCAGATACTCACGCTAATTTCCCCATGCATAGTACAGACTGATCGCGTAAATAAAATAGATACTTTCGATATGGCATTCCTTCGAGACCTGGCCTTAAAGATACAATTTATTGGTTTCGTCTGTTGATCTTATCATGGGTCCTTTTACATAAAGCTGAACAGATACTTTTAAAGTCTGCTTAATATTAGTCAGTACTTAAAGAATAATTCCTCACAAACGGTCACATGACGCCATAGAAGCCTTAAACAATATTGACGCTGAAGGTTTTTAAATTGTAATGATCCTCACGCGATAAAACGAATGTGGATGGTGAGGAGTGGGTCAGTGAAGTTATCACTTTGTAAAACAGGTCCAACAAGTCGTTCACAAAAGTTAAGATTAAATCGATATTGCTGTGCGATCCTGTACGATATGTCAGTAATATCGATATCTGATCACATGTACATGCTATCGACCAGATAGAACTTTCGTACTTCCGCTGCATGTCATATTCTCTATTCAAATATAATTCCAATATATATATAAACGTACTCAAGTAGACACGTGAATTTCCAGACAGTGGCCGAAAATACTGAGCGTTATGATGTTATTATTATGAGATTATGAGATCCTGTCATGATCAATAGACACTATTATAGTCTGGCAGGTAATGCTAGATACCCCTGTTTGATACCATTGCTCAAAAACTATTCAACGCAGGTCATTCTGATTTTGTACAGTGTTAGGAAACGCGGGTACCCTGCGGAATCCCAAATTACAACTTTGTAGATCGCCGAATAAACATTCTGTCTATTTAACCTACTACTTAACTTCACACTTTTGCTAAAACTGTGGAGGGATACCTACCTATCATGTAACAGTGATTTTCATATATTCAAACACCAATGACAATTAGTCACATGGCAATAGCATGAATATTCCTATGGTCAATGTACTCACAGGTGAAACATATTGTTATAATAAGTTGTACTATTATCTTCAGTTGGAAAGCGAACACAAACACCAATGTATATATTTATATTCAAGTATACGTGTATTGAGCAGACTTGTCATTCACTACGATACGTATTTATGTTGTCGTCATGAACATTGTCAAGAAGTATGACGGTTCGTGCAATACAGAAGATTCGTGTGTCCGGGGATGGTATCAAAATCGTGGATGTATAGACAT
>JAUTBQ010162279.1:0-12567 GCA_032361185.1 Lepetodrilus ovalis | reverse complement strand
GGTACACAACATGTATTTAATGACAAAATACGTTGATCAGAACATACAGTGTCATTCGCAGACTAATTCTATCATTTTTCATGACCAACTCTATTGACCAACTAGCATCACGCCATTGCGTGTACGGAATAGGACGGTGTCTGTGCAGAATTATTGCACTCTAGCCAGCCTGACATTTCTTCATTATATCTATTAAATACTATAGTTTTATTCACTATATTACGGTAAATGAATAATCATATAATGTACAGTGCGACCTTCCAGCACTGCGACACGTTACCTGCGACGTAAAGCGCGCAGATCGGCCAAAGGTGTACGGAATAGCAAGGATCGACTCTATAACACAGCGGATTTGGATATAAGGCGGGGTCAGACGTGGATCCCATTTTTATTTTTTGTTATTTTCATGGAATATCATAAGGCAGGTACTATAATGTGGGGGAATATCATGGACCCCCAACTTCAGCGTTATATCGAGAGGACACTGTACTGTGCAACATTCAGTCTGTATTACTATTATCTGTATGACATTCAGTGTGTATTACCAATATTGTTGCCAGTCTGTACTCTGTCAGTCTGTGTTACCTGTGTGACATTCAGTCTGCCTTTTTTATGTGATAATTCAGCTTCCCTTATTCAAGTTAATGACAACACTGACCAAAATATCAGAGAACATTTATCACACTACATGTACATTTTGGACACCCACGTCCACGTAATCAGTATCGCACGAGAAGGTGTGATGTCAAGGTCATTGTCACCGATATCATCGTCGCGGCTTGGGATGCTGATTGATCCAAGCCGAGGCCCACTGCAGACAGCGACACAAGCAAACACCCCTTTAGCATGCATGTTCATTCCAAAACTTTTAAAAGGAGAAATCTCCTGACAAGAAGCAGTGTCAATAAATGAACGTACGAAGTTTTTGGCTTTGAAGTATTTCACAATTACTGAACCAAGTGCACCCCGACCTCCGTAAACAAGTACACTGCCACCTTGCGCCGCCATCTTGAAACAATGCCGGCAGGTGATTAATTTTTAATCTATCAGTAAAACTATTTATAAAACTGCATTCTATTTAGTTTATGAATTTAAATGGTTATCTGCTCAAATTTTTCTAAATATTAGAACGATTTAACAAATCTCGCCTTGAAAGATCTAGACGATATTTCAGCGTGACGTCATCATGGCCTCCACTAGCTGAAAGTAGATTGGAATTCAGACATGAAAACGCTTTGAAATTGTATAAATCGTTGAGTTTTCTTGACATATTTGTCCTAAATAAGTAGTTTAATTACTATTGTTCAACTAGGAACGAGTCTCACCCATCCCACGTTATACTGTGGTTATAATGTCCCGTCATGAAGGTGGGTAATTTTTCCAGACTTGTACAAAATGGCTTCGTTTCTATTTCAGCTGAATGCTAAGCACTTTTGGCGATGAGTCAATCATGTAGATGTTTTTGAATAATTTACTTTTCACGATTAATCTACCGACCATGGTCATAATTTGAACGTTAGCCCTATCCTGTCGGTGCCAGATAAAGCCTGTAACTATACAGCGTTCCCGGAAGTTGAAACGATCTTTTCCCCCACAAGTTGCACAATAAGTTAAAATATTGTCCAGTCAAACTTTGTATTTACTCATGACATTCGTCGTAAGTGCGATCTTGGCTGTACCTCATTCTCTTTTAACATATTTCTTTTCACAAATAATGTGTACAGTAAATTTATATTGTGCCAAATCGAGAATGTTCTCAAAGCACTACATTATTTGCATTCTCCCATTCCTAGTATCTCATTATCAAATCTAAATCGTGCTGGAAATATTCTTGACAAAACATCGTTGATTTATTGGTTTTATTTGGTAAACTTAGTTTTCAAAAATAGGCTGTCACAGGGATAGCAACTAACTTTAAAACATACTCGCCCGATTAGTGATACAAATAACAAATGTTATGAATTTCTACTTGCCCTTAGGATAAGGATATCTTAAGCATTGGGATAAATAGGGAGAAATGATACGGGCGAGTGTTATAGTAGCACTCCACACCTAATCTATAAATAGTGTCGCGCTGGAGGTCAAGGTTGAGTATAGTTATAACTCTGAACCTGAAGGGGATCCAACCACTACAATCACCAGAGCGGTCGAATTAGCGGGTTGTTTCACACCAAACCAATTTGCATTATTCCCGGGTCATTTCGCGCTGTTTTCGGGTCGTTTTCGTACAGTAGTTTTTGTCCATGTTTTTTTTTATCCCAGATATTATCATTAACATGAATAATACGGGACCCATGTCAAAGGTGAAAGTGTCTATATATGCTTTAGTATGCATTACGTGGTAGAACGTTGGACTTCGGATAAAAAAATACCATCGCCATGACCAACCTACTTCCGGAACAAATGCAGCAAATACACGTAGCAACGCTTACATGAACATAGATTCATGTAAGACTATTAAATAAATTAATGTTGCCTCCTAAATCGTTCCTTCTAATATGTAAGTTAGGACTACATACATAACACTTAATTATGCCATAGAAATACATTTCATAACGACTAACAAAGGAGGTCACTCCATTTGGTTTGGCGATGACTTCACCGTTGTGGACAACGAGTTACCTTTTCATGTGAGCGTTGCCACATTCGGGTACCCAGGGGTTTCACGTTCTACTATATATTGCCTTACGTTGGAAGGTTGGTCATGGCGATGGTATTTTTTGGGAAAGTGCATCGAGAGGCATATTTGTGTTGTTTCTACAAAACTCGCAAGTTCATGCATGCACACAGTTTTGCGCGAGTGATCTTTAGTGTAGGAACTACTGAATGCGGTTCGGTGTGTGCCCAAAGCAAACTCCAGTACGTCGCGATGGCCATTTTTGTAACGCTAGCGTACATGCTTAGTTTCACTCCTTGTGATGCACCACAGATTCGGATATAATGCGGGGTCAAACGTGGATCCCATTTGTATTTTCGTTATATCCCTGTAATATTGTATAATGCGGGTACTGTAACGCGGGGATATGTCATGGACCCCCAACTTCAGCGTTATATTGAGGGGACACTACATTGTTACTGTTTTGTATGCCACTTATTTCTGGCTGCCACGACTGATGTGTTCTGCTGTTTTGGGATTACTTTTGTTATCTTCTGTTGATAATTATATCCAAAACAAACATCATAGTGTATTATTTGTAATAACCACTAGTCACTTAATAATGAAAATGTAAATATTATGTGGATACTCAAATTGGTGGATAAAGCATCCCAACTATTGATTTGTTCAATTGAAATATAAATTCTATCCATAAACATAACTGTTGAGTCTGTCGTAGTACTTGTACGTTATGACTTTCTACAAACTGGAAATGTTCAATGTAAACAAAATGATTACTGCTTATAGATTGACTCGATTACCACCCGAATTACAGCCTCTACATTGAAGCCAGAGCTTCATATTAAACATTTGTATACTGGCACAGGACCCCTTTTAACAGGGAACCAGGCACTTATTATTCTGAAAGTTTTATTGATGAGATGTTGGCCATTACTAGTGAGCTCCAAATGATGATAAAATTCATTCAGACTGACAGACACTCAATCGCTTGCCCCCTCTCCAAGTTTCCAGGTGATGATCTCATCAATATTCATGAGTTATGACGTGTCAAGTGCAGGGCGCTATTGCAAACCCTGCTGCCAACATGCTCAACTGCTACAACGCAAAGCTTTAAAATAATGTGTGTACCCTTGAAATAACGTAGGAATAATGACATTTTAGCACATAATAAGAATAAATTGCTAACATGGATAAAAACTTCATACTTGCACATATTTTCTGTATTTTTTATTTTATATCATATTGTAGTTAATAAATATGAATAATGAAAATAAAAGTATCGAAACTGTAAGACACTGTATCACCAATGCAAAGGAGGTATTTCCCAACAATGCTCTGTTCTAAATATTGACGTGTTCGGTGCAGACTTCGGATGTCCTCAACATATGTACTCGTCCAATGTGGTCCCAGTGTACGTACAGGCTGAGACGACGAACCGTATTTCACTGTACTGCCATAACACAAATAAAATACACACTCGAAGTGGTAATATGTTTATTTCATCGATCACATTGATGAATGACAGACTGCTCATATCAAACACTGAGCCATTAAAAGAAAATCATGCTAGGAATCCTGTAAATTCATCATCAATCAAACTCCACTAAATTGTAGATATATTAACCAGAGAGACGCTGAGGTAGGCATATCGTGAGGTAGGCATATCGTGATTTAGGCATATTGTGAGGTAGGCATATCATGAGGTAGGCATATCAGTGTTCGAAAAATAAAAACAAATAATCAGGGGGTCATTTTCAATAGGCCCAGTGTTAATGGTGGTAAAATCTACATTTTCAGGGGGTCATACAGATACCTTTATCACTGCAGATTTTCAAATGACCCCCAGGACCCCCTCTATTTCGATCACTGCATATCATGAAGTAGGCGTATTGTAGGCATATCGTAAGGTAGGCAGGCATATCATGGCTCCCCTAATAAATTTGAAGCTACTAGTCTAGATTGTTGTTATGACTGATATTTTATGATTATTCTCCAGTATCTTTGAAATTCACACCATATTGGTTTGATTTCATGCTATCGGAAGGCAAGAAGTATGCCGGCTGGCGAGTGAATTTAACCATCTCATGAACATAAACAATTGAATTGCACAGATCTCAATATCATACATGAATCATACACTCGACTAACCTGTGTGGTCTTCTCTTGCAGGTGTGAGTTGTGACTCCTGCCTAAAGGGGAACTTTCGGGGGCGGAGGTACAAGTGCTTGATCTGCTATGACTACGACCTGTGTGCCACATGCTTCGAGGCTGGGGCCACCACCACTAGACACACCACAGAGCACCCCATGCAGTGTATCCTCACTCGCTCAGACTTCGGTTTGTACACCATTCATGTGACTTGTAAACATGTGAACATTGAAGGATAGTGTTGTTGGGTACCAGAATGATCAAGTGCTATTAGTATTAAACATGCTGCACTGCTGCTTTCTATAATGAACATGGAATTAATACTATGCTGATCAGTGATATTGGTATCTCTTGCATAAATTAGTACCCTTTTATACCCATCAGCTGAGATATCTATGGCTAAAGGAGTTACAAATATATATTTAGTCATTTTAGATCGTTACTTTGCCATTTGTCATTGGCCATGCATATTTCCATTCTGTATTGGGTCTGTATTAGACGGGCTCTAAAATATGAATAATTCATTCATGGTTCTCTTACAGACATATTTTATGCCGGGGAGGCTCTCACAACGGAACAACCTCAGTCTTTCACTTGCCCTTACTGCGGGAAGATGGGATTTCCGGAGGCCACACTCCATGATCATGTCACTTCCGAACATGCAGATGCTTCTATTGAAGTGGTGAGTGGGCACCTCCACACTCCTGTATTCGTTATTATTAATGAATTTGGCTCATGTATTATTTATATTCACATGCAAAATCTGCACATCTGACTCTTCAAGAAAACTACTCGTAAAATCTCCAGTATGTGGTCAGTGTGTTAGGTTCCTTCGGTCTGTAAAAGTGTTTGTGTTTGTTTCCAGGTTTGCCCGGTGTGCGCTGCTCTGCCTGGTGGTGATCCCAACCATGTGACGGACGACTTCGCCTCCCATCTGACATTGGAACACAGGACACCCAGGGATTTCATATCCTTTCACACCCAGAACTAGTTGTCACCTTGTACACATTAATGTTCAGAGTTTGCGAACAAATACTAGAAATGCCTATTCTGTGTTATATTCTACAGATTGGTTGTAAAGATTCGTAACTCCTATATATATTTAGTGGCAGTTACTTCTCTTGTAGTGCTATGGTTGACTGAAGTAAAGTACATTTGGTTTTATTGAAACAGAACTTTTAAGTTCAGAAGTTCATTCCAATATCAAAGAGATGTGTATTCCTTAACTCTGTGTACGACGAACCAGCTGGGATGCGTCACGTGCGCCGAATTCCACATCCTGGTCGTGGCGTGAGTGGATCGCGCACTCGGCGGGCAAACATGCATTTCGCCTCGACAGGCACTGCACTCACAGGTCTTTCACCCAGTGGCAGAGAAACCATGGATCCAATTGCTGGTAGGCCTGCTGCTAATAAGCATAGTCTGACAGGTAATGCAACAAACCCTTGTTAGGTACCGTTACTCAAAAACTATTTATTATGAATCATTGTTACTTGACACCCCTCCTTGGAAGTGAAATAATGATAAGTTATGTAGGCAGATTTTATTTTGTATTCTCATATATATGAGGTTGTGATTTGGGAATTGGTAAGAGTACAAACATTTCCTAACACTACCAAATGTGAGTGACCTGTAATAAATAGTTTTTGAGTAATGGTACAAAACGGGTTTGTAACATTATCTGCCAGACTATATATGTAACAGTAATAATCTATTGAAAGTATATTTTTATGTGGCTAGATTTTCTGTACAGCAGATGGCTGCAGGAGAAAGAACTTTGATGATTTCTGTATATTTCTTTACTAATCGGACATCACAGGAGTATAGCATTCAGTCTGTACTACATTTCAATACACTGCTATTCTACACATTAGTGGTTCGCTAAACGGGTTCAAAGCAAAATCATAGCAAATAGGTTTATGCATGCTTTATGCCAAATGTTTTCCCTAAAAAAACACTATGAGGTCCAAGCCCATAGGGAAATAATAGTGCTACATTCTACTACATATGCTGGCTGAATGGCTACAGTAGTGCTCTATAGTTCAGTTTAGTTTTCTCGTCATTGAATTGTTCATCTTTCTGCAGAGTTGCTGTCACAGCTGTCCAGTGTACGAAGTCGAGCAGCTGCAGCTCAGTCAGTGTCCTCTCAGCTGCAGCAGCTGGAGATGCAGCTGCAGACAACTAGGTGAGTACAGCTGGAACACCTGCCAACATGTACACTATGTTGCAGATCGTTTGTCTGCAGAGCAAACGTGAGTTGAAACCTTGCAGTGTTGTGTCGTGTCGTGGTCATCAGCATTGGTGCAAACTCACAACATCTCCACAACCATGGGCAGGATTGAGCAGAAGGCATGGCTCTGGTTACAGTGAGAGACAAAAACCCATCTCCACTTGGGTCTATTACTGGCCACTGATTTAGTTACCAAACTGAAGTGTGCATAAAATGCTGTGGGTGTAAAATATAGTGAGGTTGACTCTGAGGAAATTTTCTTGAGCATGTCTTGTAAATGACTCGGAATGTCTTCTTTGAGTGAGAGTCATGATAAACAATTTTACTTCTGTCATTTCCTTATCCAGACATACAGTCTCAGAATCTATGTCCAAAGTTGCCTGTACTGTCATAGTGCAGGTGTTATCCTTGGTTCATCACTACCAGCCAGTGTTTGCAGGTTTTCTGTAATGCAATAATATGCACTGCACAATTGCAGGTTTCTCCAGCCATTAACTGATACGAAAGCAGATCTAAACTAAAACACACTTTTATGATAGGTACATGTATGATAATTGTTACTACGTGATTTATGATAATATTTGTTTGCATTGTGGTTCAGTAGTTATTATTACACAAATTAATACATTATTAGAAATACTGATAATGATGATAGCATGTTACTTGATTGACCAATGACATGTTCGACATGTTCTCATACTGCTGACTTGTACTCAGTCATTTAGTCCAGCTCACACAAACCACTGGCTAACTGTGCTTAATACTAACAGTAACACAGTAACAGTAACACAGTAACAGTCTTGTCCTGCTCAAACCTCTCTTACAATACTAGTGTCTTGTCCAATCACATAGGCTGCCAACCAACACCATGCATCCGGCTGCTTTTCTTATTCTCTTCCCTGTGTATGACCACCCTAGCAAGTCCCACCCTAGCAAGTCCACCCTAGCAAGTCCACTCCTCGGTCCAGTCCTCTGTCCATCTTGTACCATTGCTGTCATGGTTTCATATTCTGCTAACATTAACACTGTATTTTCTAATGGTATCGTTTTATAACTACCCAGTTGCTTGCACTCATCTGATAATGATCTGGGAAAGACTCATGAATAAGTAATAAGGATTACTTGGTTCTAATTTGATCAAAATGTCTCCTGATCAGGATTAGTTATTATTGATGAGATCTGTCAACAAGAACGTAGAGCCTCGCTATTCCTCGCCCCTCTCCAACACCTGGATATAGTCACGACCCATCAGATAGTTTGTAGACCGGGTATCCTTTCATGAAGCTCTCTTATCCACTAGGAGACCCTAATGCACTGCAACGAGAGTGCTATGGTCTCTTGGTGGATTAGAGAGTTTTGTGAAAGGATACCCAGGGCAATAACTTTGCACAAGGTGTGGCAATATTAGATTATAAATAGAGGATTTTCAAGTGTTTGTTTCTTCTCAAATACCACGTTTTTCTTGTCGGTTGTCGCAAATGGGTGAAAGATTCCCACAGCGATGTTAAACTCCATTACCACTCGCTCAATCCACAGAATTACATTGGATTTATGTAGCCACAATAGGTTTTTGTACCATTCACACATTTACTGCTTCCAAGTTAGCTATTATGCTACTGGCCAACTGTCTTCTGTCCAATCGTATAGAACCTTCCCACCCCTACACCAGCCCATCTATGCTTGTCTCTATCAAGGCTTGCTGTGTGTTTGTTTACAAGTATGGCATGTCTTCACTGAGATGATTGACATAGACGTGCAGTAGCGATACTCGTAGCGATACCCGTAGCTCCAACTCCGTGTCTGTTTAACCCCAAGCCTGCGTATGTCCTGTAACTTGGAAACATGTTGGTCATTTCAGAAACTCTCAGCAGATATTTTCCTGGTGTTACAACAACAGGTAACTACTTCCTCATTGACTCCTCATCATACGTGCATCACACCACCACCACCTCCACGCGCTGTCTGTGTTTCTCTCCACAGGTTTCTAATCCAGACCCTGCAGAGGCTTAAACATTTGCCTGTCCTCTGGTACTTGAGTCATATGACTGCATTCGTCAACAAATCTGTAACGGAAATAAATTTGTAAATTACAGTATTTTTATCATAATGAATGCTTTGGTTTTGGCCTTGATCTATCCACGATATAAACTTTATCCCCCACATCTGTTGGTTATGATGCAAACATGTGACTCATAGTCTTAGAGACAAGTTGTCAGTGGTGGTCTCCACTGCACTATCTAACTTACCTCCCTTTGTTGCAGACAACAGTTGGAGCGGTTGCCTCGACGACAGGCAGAGTCATCGAAGGCTATACAGTCAAATGCTCAGAACAGTAACTCGGAACAGGGCGGAACCAGTGGGGCAGGCTGTCAATCAAGCTCTCTGTATCTCCTTGTAAAGTGAGTTGTCTCCCTTGTTAAGCCTTGTCAGCTCTATAATAGTCTTACTGTTGCAACATTTGTATTTGTCTTGTAAACTAATATCCAAGATTAAAAAACACCCCACCATTTTGTGTTCCATATGCCATGTTCATTTGAAATTCTAGATCACCTAGCCCTGATAGCTCGTAGGTGAATATTGAATGACGATTAGGTTTTTATCATTTGACATTGAAGAGAAATAAATATTTTCTTCAGTTGTCATAAGGTAAACAGTACCAATGACCAATACTAATTCAGTGATCAATATTTGTGTTGTTGCAGATGTAGTGACGAACTGTCCGAGTCAGAACAGAAGGCGGAAACGGAGCGAAACGACCGCGGAATGTTTGTGCAGGAACTACTCCTGTCCACCCTCACCGATCAGATCCAGGTCTCCAGCGACAGCGATGACCCTGCCGCACTGCTCGAAGCCCTCAAATCCCCGGCTACAGACGTACAGGTGGACTTAAAGGCATGTGATGATAAACGTCCGTCGAGCTCTACACCAAGTAAACCTGTGTTACTGTGTGGGCCTCCAGCAAGTACCAAGTCTGGCGAGAATCCGAGTCGGTCCTCCAGTGCAATGGTGACCACCATTAGCCAAAGACCTGTTCCCGTGGTTGGAGCGGTGGCCAGCAGTCGGTCACACGTGATGGGGGTTTCCAGACAAGTCTACAACTCCATATCCAATCCCAGCGCCCTGCCTCCGGTCTCTACAACTACCAGTAGTGCAGCCAGTGGTAGCGCCATGCTGCAGATACCAGCACGTGCATCTGGCCACTCCCGCGACCCTCGGATGAACCCAGCAGCAGCGAAAAGAAATCTGCTCAAGCACATGCCACCCCCAAGAGCCTCGGATACGGAGCCGCCCCCACATTAACTACTACTAGTTACAACAAAGTTTGAATGACTTATATTTATTGCTTTGATAAAGCAGATTTGCTTGGTACCGTGCTGCACATGGGAACACATACTATAGACTGTGTATCCATTGTTTGTCTTATTCAGAATTGTGATGTGAGCTAAGGCCCAGGGTCGGAGGCCACCAAGAATACTGTGTCATGTTGACGACAAATTTTGGGGTGTGCCGATAGGTGTGAGTTGGCAGTATATTGCATATTTTCATTTTCTTTGAAGACTTAAAGACCTGTGATATGTAATACCTTGATCTTTAAATACTGTATCCTTCCAAATGTGATTTTGGATTTGAGATGTAGATGTCCTATAGTGACTGTGACATGTGTTGTTCTGTATGTTACAGTAGTATCCCAATGAGAACAAGCCAAGAACTTGTAGTTACCACTCTTCCTCACCTGATTTGTGTCCGACGGCAGTGAACTGCCCCTGATAGCACCTTACATTACAGCATCCAAGCATTGCCGGTGTGAACATACATAATATATCATGGTTTATTTTAACATGCATCCTTATCAGGAATACGATGAGGAGTCGAATCCAATCATTAATATAGTCTCTACTTAACAAGACGGCATGAATATCATTAACACATTGTTAGCATTATTATTCTTGGCCATTTCTAACACTGTACAGAGATGTCTGTTTCATCTGGTTTATGGCATTTTGCTTTGAAGGGAATATAATAAACAAACAAGTCATATCCAGGTTTCTGCTCCATACAATCACCACCATCTTAATCCCATCAAACAGAACGGACTACTTTGTTCTGGAATGATAACCAATAATGACGATGCTTTCAATTTTCACGCTAATTTTGTATTGGTTTGTTGGGCAATCATTTTTTTTAATCACAGGTTGATGATTTTCTTTTCAGAAAAGAAGTAATTAATAGATATTTTTTTTAATGAACAAATCACCAAATTTCCATCATGCTTAGTTTGGGTTAGAAATTTTGAGTAGAAATGTTCGGACACATCCTGGCCTTGAATATGCCTGTCGTGTACACATCGTACAGAAGCAAAGTGGGGAACGTGGGCACTGCTGTGGTAGCGACCAGTCTACAGGTGACGTCCTGGTGCCGTGCCATGCTGTAGCTGTCTATTGGGTCCATCTCTGGGATACCAGCTTGAAGATTGTTAACCTTCACTCTGCTCTACAAGGCATCTCCGGGTCACTCCAGCAGGACAATGGTTAATTGCTTTACTTCAGCCATTATTACCATTTGTGCAAAATTCCAGTTTGCAGAGCTCTGCGAAGGTCGTGAATAGTGCACTGTGTAATTCTACGGTTAAGTATTTATACCTATTATTTTGTTGTAAATTTCCAGTGATATTTGTACATACCGGAGGCCTGCACACTAGTGCGGTCTTATTACTGAGTCGAGCAGTTGCTGAAAGTCTGGATAGTCTCGACTGTAAATGTACTGCAGACACCGGTACACATTGTTTGTACAGAAGTCTGTTCTAAACAGGATGAAAGGCTGCGTGTTTGTACCATTGTTCAGGATGAATAAATATAAGATATATATCTATGTTACTTTGACGTATCAATTGCCACTTCGATAGTTTCCAAAGGTGAAGAATTGCAGACAGACTTTATGCAGACGAGACATTGCACAAGTTCGGGAGGATTTTATCGCACTTCGAGCAGGAAATGGAATGATGTTATCTGGACCAAATCTCTGCATGATATATGAACATATGAATGAGACTCATCTATGAAGTGAATTGAGTAATGCTGGATCATAATCATGTTTGTACTTCCAAAAACCTTTCTACTGATGTACAGTAGGCAGAATTCAATTTCAACAAACTGTTTTGGATTTTGCTGTTTATATAACAACCTCAACAATCTTAGTTCTTTATCCTTCATTATATTAATGCAAGGAGACATAACTCTCAAATGGGTACGACGAAAGAAGTACAATTGCTTAATATATCATGATTACATGTATATCAAAGACAAGATAATTATTAGTCGGGACTAATAATTATTATAAAAAATGAAATTGATTATACATATCAAGTGACAGTGTTGGGGATTTAGTATACCAGTAAATAACAACTTTTGGGTGTACAAATCAAACTTAAATAGTCTCGGACAGAAATTCGTTTGGCCATTATCTAGGCCAATCAACCGTGATAGTATGCCTTTTAATAGACAAAGTAGCTTCGTCTCCATAATGCTTCTGCTATCCGCTATATGGAGACGAAGGGCCTCTCTCACAAAAACCG
>JAUTBQ010162268.1:0-12567 GCA_032361185.1 Lepetodrilus ovalis | reverse complement strand
TAGATCGTTTTTTCATTAAACAAAACTTGCAGAGAAAGGTACTGGGCTTATACCCCAGAATGGGCCCACTTGTCCCACCTACTCCAAAAGGGGGGTGGGCTTATACCCCAGTATGGGCCTATACCCCACAATATACAGTATGCTTTTATAGTCACATTTCTGATGCGATATTGATAGGATGCACTGTCTGTAGAGTTGCAATACAGATATCATCCTTGGTCTGTCAGTACCAGTTCGTGCTTGCAGGTCTACTTCTACTGCATCATTCATCGTTTCATTAATTGTTTTTCTTTTAGTGTGTTTCAGTTTGTCATTGTTTATGTTGTTTTCTTTGTCGTTGTTCATGTTGTTTTCATCGGTTTACAGGAGTGCAAGCCTTGGCTGAGATTAACAATCAGCTATCCAAGCCACTGTTTGAGATGAACACAATTCTCCGGATCAAGATTAACTGTGCAACATATGTCAATGTCAAAGAACTTGGAAAAGTAAGCGTCCTGACCCCAAGTTTATTTGGAATAACATTTCATGCTCAATTCAAAGTTGTTGTTATTTCTCTCACAAATATGTGCCAAATCCCCCCACTAAGGCATACTCAAAAAGCCACATTACTATCCCCGGTCAATAGATTGGTGTGCACTCAATGGCCATTCTCAACTCCCTGGAGAGAATACAAGTACACATACAATATTTTACTTGAGCATGAAATCATACTCAAAAACATATCATAACCTTAGGGATCTGTCTACGAAAATTGTTCTCAGATGTTGTCAGGTCGAAATGCTTCTTGACTTGTTCTCATGCACCTTAATGTAGGTGCTCTTGTCACATTAGCTACATGCTTGTACTACTGCAAGTAAGAACTGGTCCCAAGATTGCAAGACATTTTGTGTACGACTTCATGCTCAAGCTCAAATTAATTTTCGGATTTGTGAACGAGACTTTGAGTTGAAAATGAAATCATATTCAAAAACATTTTGTGATCTAAGCGCTTGTACATAGCTGCCTCTGTTGGCGCGCTGGTCATGGTTTCAGCCTTGAGAGCAGTAGGTCAGTAGTTTAAGCCCTGGTTGCATAAAACCCTTTGACGTAAAACAACAAATGTCCTCACTCTTCTGTTTCAGATCTACGTGCGGGCATGCATATACCACGGCACAGAGCCCCTGTGCGAGTCTCGGAACACACAACAAGTGGACTCTACCAACCCTCGCTGGGACCAGTGGCTGGAGTTCCTTCAGATTCCAGACATTCCTCGCAGCGCAAGGCTCTGTCTGTCCATCTGCTCCGTGTCCAAGAGGAAAGGCAGAAAGGTACGACATAGCCTGCAGATTATTGTAGCTCCTCCGATCTCGGTTACGTCTTCATTCGGGCCCCGAGATTACGAAATGTTTTCAGTACGATTCCATACTCAGGCTCAAATTTAATTAAGGGCCAATAGCCATGTTGGACATAGAAATTCAGCATTATATTATTTAACAAAGAATTTCCAAACCTCAGCAGGCTCCTTGTACCCTTCAAGAAATTGCAGACGCGTTGGAAGAACAATGGCACCAGATTCCTAAGATCGAGTTCCGAATTTTGGTAGAAATCTTGATGAGTATGTATGGTGATCGGTGAGCATGAAACCATACTCTAAAGGTTTGATAATTTCAGGACCAGTTTTCTTATTTGTCAGCTTGTAATGAATAATGAAGAAATGTCTAATTTTGACACAGATTAGTTCGAAATTAATGTAGATCCATGTGGCTTAGTTCGAAAATGCCTCTGTTAACGACACCCTCTCCTAATAGCTCGTACTATTCAGTATAATCATAGTACTCCCTGTCGCTGTTAGGCGGATATTACCGTAAATATATCTAAGGCATCTCATTGGAGGCAGCCATGCTGATTGGCTCCAATCAAAACCCGCCTTACAAAGAAATGAAATTGACAATCGCATACATCAGTTACTTCCCTTCCCCAACGTGATCGTTATATGAACACATTTCTGATGTCATGTTGACAAACTATTGAGCTATTTCATTGGTTGGCTAAAGGGTCAATGAATGTCATTGACCTTTCACCTTCGGTAGTGCACACAAGATGGCACATTCTAAGCAATAACATCCACAGGATTAGGAATGCAACAAACACAGGGTTTAATCAGTGAAGATAGTATTTCAAGCTTTAACCCAGCAGAGAATGGTACTTGGTAGGATGTCGTGGTAACCTTGTACTGCTGGAAATTAAAATGCTCTTCAGGGAGATGAGAAGGAACATTGGATACACACTGATCCACATCCTCTCACCCCAGAGGTACCTGCTATGTTAGCACTAAGCGGTACCCCTGGCTCACATCTATGGGAAAACTCGCGCAAACAGTCTACAGGAGCTATAATAGAACAATGATAACATCTGTTTCATTGGATAGATTCATATGGCATTTTCATCTGGAAAATGATCTCATTGGTTGGCATTTTGCACAGGTTTTCCCCTATATGTGTGCCAGGGGTACTGTGCAGTGCTAACGTAATAAGTACCTCTTTGGTGCGAGGATGACTGGTCCATTGCCCTGGGATGGATAATAATGTTGCGTATTCATTTGGGGAGTATTATATGTAGCCGTTATCATTATAATTGTTACTGTTACATTTCTGTACACAGCTGCACTATGCATTGTCTTGGGGCAACCTCCAGATGTTTGACTTCAATGACCGCCTACTGTCTGAGAAAATCAGCCTCCATCTCTGGCCGATGCCACAAGGAATGGACGACATGCTCAACCCTATCGGCTCTCCAGGTCAGGACTACACCACCCAAATTCTAATTAAAAAATGACAACTTTGAAAGCAGCTTTAAACCCCAATTAAAAGATATTTGATCTCAATATTAAGGTTCCAACTTGGTCAGTGAATCAGTGTAGAAGGCAGACTATGTATACTATTATAGATATTTTTATTTTTATTTTACCTTTGTCAGTGCATTTATTTTTATTTCGTTAGTTAGTAATACAGATATCATCCTTGGTCTGTCAGTACCAGCCGGTGATCGCAGGTTTACTGCAACATGATGCAGGATTCCTCCTGCTCTAAACTGACAAGTCGTGATATTAGTGACATATTCTAGAAAGCGACTCTAAACCCCATTTAAAAAAAATAAAATAAAAAAAGTTAGTTAGAATTTAACCTTTGGTAATGCTTGACGTCATGTGTCCCAACCATTGCAGGTTCAAACCCAGACAAGGACTGCCCATGTTTGGAGATTGAGTTTGACAGGTTCAGCCATCCAGTGCACTACCCAACAAACTATGAAATCGAGCGACTGGCGAATGACATCAAACACCGAGACACTTACAGCCAGGTAGTAATAGAGGCCTACTTCGTGCGTCCACCATTCGTTAACCATGGTTCCTACACTGCGCATGTCTTGTCTAGTTGGTCGCCCGAATGCACCAAACACACTATGGTACAACCAACACAGTGCATTTCAAAACAATTCACAGATTGTAGTTAGTGATAAATGATTTATTCGATAACAAGGACCATAGCAGCGTGATCAGAATTAAAATTGAATTAAATGTGAGTGATTTTCACCAAACTATAAGTTCTACTAAAAAACACACGTTTACATTCTATTACAACACTTCTACTTAGAAAATTCTAAACCTGTCTTTGGTCGCCATCTTGCCTGAACAGAAACCAGCACCTTGCTGTGGTTGGACCATAGTTTCTGTGTGACGTCACGATAGTCGGACTATAATGAGTTCGGGCGAACTATAGATGGACAATAGTCAGGATAGTTTTCGCGCAAGTCTGCCAGTAGCAGTGATACTCACACCAGGGGTTTGTAGACTTCTGAGTCAAAGTCCCCGGGTTCAAGTCCCATCTGCGCAGCCTGTTATAAATGTTTGCAAAAGTTAACTCTCTGAGATTTCAAACTGCAGTGTACCATCACTCGCACAATTTAAAATCTCTTGACTACTGTCAGGAGGATCGAAAAGACTTCTGGTTATAAGGCATACGTTTTACCACATGCAAGTTACAACCAAGAAATCAACCGCAATTTATCAAGTATTTTTGAAAAAGTCGCAATAGCCAGCACTTATTTCACTCAATCGTCGGCTGTGTATTGCCACATTACGCGCATCCATCTATGTTCATCTCCGCTTATGTTTTATTATTTTTGGCATGTTTTTTATGCTGTTATATTTTCTTGCATGTCTATTTAGTAATTTTATTGTAAAATAACATTGTAGTTGTCGCATATGGGTGAAATATTCCTGCTGTGATGTAAAGCACTAATTCATTAATTATTCTATACCTAAAATGTTCAATTGCGTTTGCTCGTAGATCGACACTCAAGATGTTGTAGACAGGGATGTTGAGATGCTCGATGAGATCATCAGCAAGGACCCGCTGGCCGACCTTAATGAACAGGACAAGGATGTTCTGTGGAAGAGAAGGTAACCAGATTTCAATCTCGTATTTATAGCGTTCGTGTCAAAATAATACCAGTGTAAGCTAAACGACGAGCAGTAACACAAGTCATTCATCTGATAAATTGGCTACTGGGACTGGATGTATTTAAGGCCATCTTTTACTTTGCTGAATGTAGGGAGAACATGTTTTTCTTAGCGCATGGGTTTAATTTCGTTAATAAAATTTCTCTTGAGAATACAGGCATCTGCTTTTTTTGTAAATGTAATTTCAAAATCCTACAACAATCCTGCAATCTGATTGGTGTACACGATCCAATGTATTCTGGTTTATTGTAAATCAACTCGCTTTTTCAAAATTAGGCTCTTGGCTGAAATTAATGTCCAATCTTTTTGTTTATTTTTTATTTTACAGTTACTTTTTTTTTAATTACATGTATGTTGTATTATTTCTGTATTTCAGAGAACAATGTTTGGATAGGCCAGATTCACTTCCTAAACTGTTGTCTTCTGTAAAGTGGAATGACAAAGAAACTGTGGCACAGGTAATTACTGAAGTGAACAATGTCAAATGGTGATATTCTGGTACATGGTTACAAAATGTTTTACCTAGGGCTTTGTCTCTCTATCTCTGACTCTCTCTGTCTCTCTCTCTCTCTCTCTCTCTCTCTCTCTCTCTCTCTCTCTCTCTCTCTCTCTCTCTCTCTCTCTCTCTCTCTCTATTGTCACACCACTGTGCCACAATCGATACAAGTTGTAACTCGCTAACACTCAAAGCTAACACATCCATGACTTCAAACACATTTGTATATTTAAACATATTTCACTTTGGCGTTGTAGACGATGAAGATCTCAAATGCGTGACACTCTCAACGAAAGTTTAAGTTTGCTTATTAAGCCAGGTTACTCTTTTACACGGTGATATCACATCGGAGAGGTTTGGCACCTGGCTTGGCGCACGACATGCGATGACATCATGCAGAGAAGACATCCACGTGTTGAATAGGCCTACATGTGTATCCAAACATGGATACCTCTTCATAAATGTACCACAGGCATTGGACATTTCCGAGAACATCGAGTAGTACATTTGGACTCCATATTTACTTGTTGATCTCGGAACGAAGATAACACATTAGCATAGCGGTCAATCGGTATCATCATGATAAACACTACGTTAGTGTCCGTTGTAGTAGCGGAGCAGAGTTTTATCATATTGAAAATTATGCTGGTTTCTGAATTTGTTTCTCATGTTTAAGTTGTATGTAAAGTATTCTTCAGAAAAGATTACCAAAATACAAAAAGAAAAGAAAAACCCAGAAAATTTAAGAATTAACATCGAACTAGTAAAATTATTTTTAATATGGTGTCTTTTTTCTATGTTCTAATATTAATTGTCGAACAATACAATATTCTGTATAATAAGAACAAACGTATCATTTTCAGTTTTAATAAACAAAAAAAAAATTAACGTACACTAGAGTTGTCAAATTAAATGTATCATCATATATGGTCATTATGGTAGTACCACGCAAATGATCAAATGTAACGTACGATCATATTATTGTCATTGCGACAGCATCGATATTATCAAATAAGAATTGCCCGTAATGTATTACATGATGTTAACCCAACACGTGCAGGACAAATAAAAAAATATATATCCACAATTTACAGAGGTAATGAAACTGTTATCAAGCATATTATCCATAACAATCTTCTGCAAACACTATTGAGCCGCAGATATGAATCGGCATTGTACAAATATTAGTTCGTGCCATGAATGAACGACGTGGCTAGTTTATCCTATAGAAACTACTAAAATGGCCTTTTATTGCAAATGTTCATACATATACGAGGCTGATATTGATAATGTTATGTGATAAATAATATTTTAAATTACCAATATGTATTTAGAATAACATAGCTACGTATGTTTCTGTAATCGATGCGATATATATATACATAATATTAATGTTTGCATAATGCATATTACTTCCACAGGTATGTGATTGGAATAATTAATTATTGTTTGAAGTGTACCTGTATCACTCATAATATGGGTTAAACAAATATCATATCTGTTGGTATGAGAGCTACATGAGTGATACAAGAAATAAATTAGGGAAGGCTCAATCGCATTTAAATACATACACTTTCCATATTATATATGGATCTATAGTTGCTTTGCTATTGTAAAATTATTTCATAAAAAGCAGGAACCATGTTATTGTTATTTTGGGTAATACATTTTGAATAGAACGTGTATGTAATGTATGCACATATTATGTTGTAAAAAAAAAGCATATTTTGAATATTCATTTAGTGCTTAATTAAGCATTCTATCAGTAATATTGGTTTGTATATAGAATACAACTGTTGTTTTCCTTCTATTATTCCAGTAAATCAAAATTATCATATTGTATCAATCATTGTTAGTAGACAATACGTATTTTAAGTATACTGATGTTACATAACGATTTATGTTTGTTGTATGTCTATGTTTGTTTGTATAATATATTTCGAGAATTCAAATTCAAGTTAACAGGCATGCTCTAAACTATGGTAAAAGTAAGGTTTTTTTTAATTACTTACGTCTGTAAAATCTGCAGATAGTAGATACAATTTCCTTATTCCTGTTTTCTTAGTCGTATCTTTAAAATATTACATTCTATAGGAAATGACAAAAATAATAATAGACTTGGTGAATTTCAGTTTTAATAACCTTTTAGAAATCTTAAGATAAACATAAAGCGCTGAAATACGAAATCATATACTTTGTGTAAATAAATTTAGTATAGCGGTGAGTATAATTTTCTTTTGTAGGAATATATCTGCTTCTTGCTTGATAAACATTTTCTTGAAAGTATATTTATATTAAAAATTTCTGTAAATACCTATGCCAGTTGCATTCGTTAAATATTTCTGAATTTTGATAATAAGTGTATATGTACATCTAAACGTAGGTTTATACACTACATTATTAAGCGTGTTCCAAAAGAAAGGTAGGTAAGTTTTCAGTTGACAGGAGTTAACCAATAAATATATCAATAAATATATCACTTGTCTATAGATAGTTGCTTATCAAATGATTGCATGAAATAGTTTACCAATAATATCATTTCATTAAAAAAAACCAATCCTAATAAATTCAGAATTCCAATTATGTTATTTGATTGCATATTGTTACTATTTTTATATGAAATATCTTTCATATCAAGTCGCATGTTGGTGTATACCTTGCACGTGTACGGGATTACACGTGCATGTCAATTTGTTTTAACAAGAGTAACTTACCTGTAATTATTTGATAAACTCCCAGGCTAAGTTAGAAACATGAGGGATGTAATCCAGGATTTCAAAACACACGCCAGTGTAGATAGCAAAACCACATGTCATCCAAACTCGCTGGTGATAATAATGTTTAGAGTAGAGCAACTTCCCCAATGTTGCGTCTTCATCTTCTTATGCGCCGATTGGACGAGACAGATGTCGGAGAGGCGTGGTCGTGGTTTGATTGACACTCGTGCATCTTCCTACCTGAACATGAAACTGACAACCACACGTGATGCTCTACGTCATCGCTACTACACAGATGGATCAGAGCGAGTTGTTATTGATAATAAATGAATATTATGCTGGGCTTACACCGGTGATGTGTTGCAGTACGTTACAAATAATACTTGTACATCTAAGAATTTAAAACTACAATTTCAGCAGAGTAATGTTACTGTCAAAGAGCACCAACCAATTGTGACAGTACTTGCCTCGTATCATATAAGAATTCAAAGAAATATAGAATATTGGAGATTGTCTATGTATAATAGATGTAATGTCGTTTTTATACTGTACATTGTAACATTATTTTAATACTGCTTGTTAATTAACTTAAGTTATTACAAGTAGTAATATGTTGTAGTACTTCCGTTGTCGTACTTCCATACTGTGGGTTGTACACGGTTTGTCTGCAGTATTTCATGTAGTACTGGCACAGCCTGTTATAATATTACATTGTAATGTTATATAACAAGTAATAAACTATCGCTCGTGATTTTGTTGGCAATATTAACGTGTTTTCACACTACTAGCTGTCATAATACTTGATAGTATCGAATACTTATTAAGTTTACAATAGTTTCGTCATTCTTATTGACTGCTATGATCATTGTACTGAGTATCGCTTTTCGAAGCTCTCTTATGAGACCATAGCTATCTCGTAAGTGCCCAATCGCCATGTATACGACATCACTCCGAGAGTGCTTATGGTCTCGTAGTAGATACGCCAGCTTCGAGGAACGATACCCATGATTGCAATACAGTCCTGCCATTGCTTTTTGTATTACTTTATGTATTAATTATATTACTTATAACATGGGATACTATGATCGCGTCTATAATTACCTGTTGTAATACTCTGTTATAACAATAGTGTGTGATAATACTTTATATCATAATATTGCCAGTTTCAGTACTACATATTATTACAAAACTGCATAGTGTAGTACCGACATGCATAAATTCATATTGTAAACCTCCATATTAATAATTAATATTGCAGGCCTACGCAATCTATCCTAACACTGGCTTAAGAAGTATGTGCCTACTAACTTTGCGTAATATGATTTTGCTGGTGTATTATTATCATAAAACTATTCAAATGATGCAAATATATTGTACATAAACCTTTACATTTATTTGCATTTCATAGGTATGGCTGGTTAAAAAAACGAAAGTTTCATATTGCTTTCTTTCTTCGCCTTTTTTTTCTCGCGCTATGCTGTAAACATACCCTGAATGTTGTTGGCAAGTTACACGCGTCATAACGAGGTTGCGAGGTAGAAACCTGCTCGTTCTGCTCTTTGTTCTGCTCGCCGAGATTGAGTGATGCTCACTTGGGTGAGATCGATACCGTGTTGTCTTCTCGCTGTGATTGTCACACGGCCGTCCTCGCTATAGCGTGGTTTGCAGCTACCGTCCTGTACAAAACCGTGGTTGTCACGTAATGTCCTCGCTATAGCATGGAATGGCTATTCTGGAATAAAACTTTATATAGATCTATATAATTTGTTCAGCACTTCTGTGATTATGTCGAATTATAAATAGTTGTGATGATTATGTCAGTGGGTCGTAACTTTTATTTAACATGGTGCAATCACGTCAGCAGGGTGTAATGGCTTTTAGCATGAGCAGCTACTTGTAAATGGCATGGGGCAACTGCTTTAGCATGGTGGAACAACTTAGCATTGTCCAACCCCTTTATAAATCATTTTACTGCAACCACATTCTCATATTACTAAACATTTAACAATATTCCATTTTAACAAGTGTATAGCAGCCATTAGTGTATTATTTAAATTATATTTTTTATACGTAGACTCTATCCGATTTAAACATTTTGGTGATAATCTCATTAGGGAAATGTGGGATAGCTTGCATATTGTATTATCTACGTCGAATTCCGATCTATGATGCATGGACGGTTGAACACATGTTGAACAACATGATTTATCTCTGAATCAAACATAAATTTAAGTACACGATGCATACTAACTGGAGTTTAGTCAACCCAAGGCCTAGTAATTGTGCTTGGATTTCACTGGAACTAGTCCAATTCTTAGAAATTCCATCCAATGTCTAAAAATAAACGTGATCCACTTGCAATTACATTTTAAGTATGTTTAGGTAAACTTTCACGTCTTCAAATTTAAACATATTTTGAGTATCAAAACCTTTGTTTTATATTATTGTCATCATAGTATATGTATTCTATGTTAATTACGTCTATAGTTACTAGTAAATTAGTTCAATACTTTAAAACAAGTTGTATTGAAAAGTATGTACGTTTTGATCCATGCAAATTAACAATTTATACTCATATCTGATGCATTGTATAAAACGGTCATTGATTATTTAAATATGTGTCTATGCCCTACAGTCTTTTATCAACAATGTTTAATTTAATACAATAAAAAGGTAACTACTTAGAAATACGAAACATACATGGACGTTCGATATGATTGACAAGTATATTCGACTGTAAATCTCTTTCTCGATCTTTTAAAAGAAATAAAAATCGTTTATTTTAAAACGTATTTGGAGCATTGCCTAAGGTATTGTGAACTGTGTGGCACATAGAAACAACACGTTTCAACTATAAGCACATATGCCTGCTGTGGCAGATATCGGATAGTGAACGCTCTATCACATGCCAAACACGTGCAATACATATGTATATATCTACACGTCACTGGTTGTTTATAGTCACAGAGTGTAACTCGATTGGTAACATTACAGGCCAAAACCCTGGAACTTCTTTGTTCAGTTTATAAAGAACCACACATGTTAAAGGTTCTGTAATAAAGCTGTAGACAGATAAAGATAGTTATACTTTGAGGTTAGGTGCTCACGATAAACATTTATCAATTAATAATAATTTCAAACCGAAGACGTAAATGTCAAATCGTTCATTTGCGCATGGACGACTTCCGGTCTCACGTGGATCAGAAACTACGGAAGATAACTCCATTTCATTATCAGATTGTTTGTCGTGGAGTATTATAAACCAGGCTCAATAGGAACCTTTGGATAACTTTTAAGATTTGCAACATGCTGAGAATATTAGATATCTTCGTTAATAGCTGCCTCCGTACACATACTGACAAGCAAAAGTTCCGAGACACATAGTTAACTTTATATTAAATGCTTACGGTAACAGAACTGCCAAAGGTGTGTTGTCAACAGTATATATAAAGATCAGTTACTATTACTTTCTGTCTAGCGATTGATGAATGCGAATAAGAAAGATAACTGAAATAGCTACAGTACCAGTCTTAATTAAATGTCCATAACTACTTTTAATGAAAGTGTTTTAAGTGCATAATTATCTTAAACGCATACAATCACATATTTTGATTGGCCCAATTGACAAAATATGAGTTATAAATGCAAAGAATATTCAATTAACTTACGTATGATCGTGTTTGTATCACGGAAAAACCTTCCACATATGCTGACAGCATTGGGAAAATATAAATCCTTTGCAAACCAATGTCTTCATTATTTGCAAATGGCGCATCTTCGGTGTGAGGAGAAACCGTTAAACTCTAAATTAAGTCACAAATACAGTGAAAAGCTCAATAAAAGAGGTTCCAATAACAAGATAATTAGAGCTACTTTCATTTTATTCATACGTTCCTTGTATTCATATAAACGGACATCAGTAAATAATAACGTTTGGTGTCCAAGTCAAAGGTAATTATTTAGATCAACAATCTGTGATTATATACCCTTAACATTAAACGTCTACCAATTTACAATACCATGAGGTGATAAAAGTATTTACATTATCAATCTTACCAAAATGTCTACAATACCAATATTAGCAAAATATCTACAGTACTAATCTAACTTTAAGTCTAAAGGATAAATCGTAATAAAAAATATATATATATATATATACAATACACATCATAATATAATTACTACAATGGTGTACCAATCTTAATCAAATGTCTTCATTAAAATCATTTAAAGTTTACAGTATAAATCTTAACAAGCTAGTTAAGCAGATATCTTCAAATCTTGTTAGATATAAATAGTTGTCCTTGCTGTCGTCACGTGGTTTATCTATTTGGGACTGACATGGGTCCTTTTTCAGTATTTTGAGTGTGAAGCAAAAATGCTGGTTCTCTTCCATAGACGAGGAGAGGAATGTCTTTGAAGAGAACTAGCCTGTTTGGTAAATTGCTGAGATCACTACATCTAAATCTGCCATTAGCCTTGGTGTGGCTGTGGCTCACTTAACAGTTAAACACCAACTTGTCGAGACTAACAGTACCTGCTTTAGGTGTCAATGCCGCTTGTGAAACTGTAAATGTTTGGTGTCGATGGTGATGTATTCACATATGTATCAATCCGTAGTATTAGAGGGAGATAAACAAATATTATTTAACAAAAATAGTCGTAGGCACTGCATAATTTACAATATGGAAGGAGATGTATTATTCTAGACTTGCTTATCTGTGCATGGTAGATATCTTGCAGAGAGAGAGAGAGGAGAGAGAGGCGGAGAGAGAGAGAGAGAGAGAGAGAGAGAGAGGCTCGAGAGGGGAGAGAGATAGAGAGAGATAGAGAGAGGGGAGAGAGAGTGAGGGAGA
>JAUTBQ010162267.1:0-27978 GCA_032361185.1 Lepetodrilus ovalis | reverse complement strand
CTAGACGATCATTACAAAGCCCTCTCTCTCTCTCTCTCTCTCTCGCTCTCTCTCTCTCTCTCTCTCTCTCTCTCTCTCTCTCTCTCTCTCTCTCTTATCTCTCTCTATATCTATCTATCTATCTCTCTCTCCCTATCTCTCTCTATCTCTCTCCTCTCTCTCTCTCTCTATCATCTCTCTCTATCTATCTATCTCTCTCTCTCTCTCCCCCTATCTCTCTCTATATATCTCTCTCTCTCTTTCTCTCTGTCTCTCCCCTCTCTTTTCTCACTCCCTCACTCTTTCTTTCTTTCTTTCTCTCTTTCTCTCTCTCTCTCTTTTTTTTTGCTCTCTCTCTCTCTCTATCTCTCTATCTCTATCTCTCTCATTGGTATGGCCCGCGGGCGATATCTGGATGTATTCCTGTGAGGTAACCCACACCATAGGTAACCATGCAGCCATGTCATGGACAGACGTCCCGTGTAACTAATGAGATATGAGATATACCTTAATTGACTTTCTGATCAAGGGTATCATTTAAACACTGTAATCATGTAATACACTAACGGCCTCCAGTCTATATGTTAGGCCTACGTTCCTAAATGGATGCAGTTGTGCAACGTCGCAAGTCTACTGTGTTAGATAAGGTAACACTAATGGTTCCAACGACAAATCTTACATCTAATTGTTCCGTTAACACGTGTACACATTCCACAAATGGTTAAAACGATTGTGTCCAAAATCCCCTGATCATCTCGAAAGCTGTGTTACAACCATTACTGACAACCTTCGAAACGCAGCAGTTAAATACTGCCAGTTCTCGACAGTTCTAACCGGATCTTACATGTATTTATTCATGAAGAGTAGCAGAACAATGTCATCGGTCAACTCTGATTCATCTGATTCCAGGTTAGATGTCAGTGTTCCGATTACTCGGTCATCTAGTCGTCCCCTCATTACCATCAACAGAGACGTGTTCAGCTGTATATAGGGCGCGCAAGTATGTCAAGAGATTATAAAGGGATTAGCCATATTTCCTAACTTTCGTGGAAAGGAGTCTCGACTGGTGGCATTTTGACAGTTGATAAACAGCGCAGCGCAATCTGAAAGTCTGTAGCCTGAACTGAGTTTGTTCAATGTAGGTTGGGTGAGATCCATCTTCAATTGGTTCTTTATACAGCTTCAATGTGCTGTAGAGAGATTGAATTTGACAGAATATACTGTTACCATGGCGACGATGGGTAATAACATGCAATATGTACATTGGATATAATAATTCTATAATGATATTAATAATAGTAATAGTAATAATAATAACAACATTAAGAAATAGTTGATATTAACAGTTGTAACGGTTACTGCAGCAGTAGTAGTAGTAGTTGTTGTTGTTGTTGTTGGAGAAGTAGTAGTAGTAGTAGTAGTAGTAGCAGTAGTAGTAGCAGTAGTGGTAGTAGTAGTTTTTGATTGAATTATTGCTTTATGTCGCAGCGTAGTAGTAGTAGTTGTAGAAGTAGTAATAATAGAAGTAGTAGTAGTAGTAGTAGTAGTAGTAGTAGTAGTAGTAGTAGTAATAGTAATAGTAGTAGTAGTGGTAGTAGTAGTAGTAGTCGTAGTAGTAGTAGTAGTAGTAGTAGTAGTAGTAGTAGTAGTAGAAGTCGACTACAATGAGAATAATAATCATAATAATAATAATAATAATAATTTCTATGAACGACGTAGAAATTGCGGAAACGCTACGCTTGTAGAATATATTGTCTATTCAGATCATCGACTAATGGCGGAAGCGCGGACTCCAGGCCACGGCATCAGTGCGTCTCAATCACAGAAGGTGTATTGTAATTTGTAGTTACGAAAAAAGAACACCGGAAGATACAGTGCGCATCAGCACCCACACTTTCGTAAAATTACGTGTTTGGCGTATTGTAGCAGACGCAATCGACGCCGCGGGTTACGTGCTAAGCATTGTCACGTCACGTGTATTATTTGCCGTGGAATTCTCACTCTGGAAACAATTGTAGTTTATTAAAGGGCTGTTCTGGAGTTAAATTACGTAAATAGGACAATAAATTGCCATCATGCTCGGCAAAACATTGTTAAGGATTTCTAACGGATATGGATCAATCTGAATTCTGTTCGGCATTTACACTAACAGAACGAGACAAATGTATGCAGTTTTAGTCGAGGGACGCTAGGAACTGGAGGAAATGTCTTTTTTTCTTTCTAAAATTGCGAAAATCAGGGAAACGAACAATGTGATTATTTGCGCGGAATTCGCCACGTGGATTATTGTCATAATGACGAGGGACATATAGTCTCAGTCTGTGGGGAACGTTACATTGAACAGGACCGTGGCTCAGTGGCGGACACGTGTGGAACAAATGGACACGTCACTCCTACTAGTCACGTGCGTTGTGACTTCGAGACCACGGGTATCTGAAAACTGCACATCTAATATTTCACACACAATTAGAACGTGTATAATGTTGGAATTTCAGAACATAATAAATAATAAATACATACGGAATATATATGTTACAGTCAGATTGTGAAACCAGTCATTTCGTGAAATGGCTGAAATCTTTATTGAATTTTGGTTCACTAAGTCAATTATTAAAAAGCCTGAAATGACACTACTATTCGCTTTAATTGCCAGATAGAATGGCATGAGTTTGATGAAAGAAAATTACCATTTTTTATATGTATTCACACAAAATTGCACGCATTTCTATTATTATTTACACAGAATTGTATGAATGCCTAAACAAATTTACATATTATCTTCATTTTATTTCATCATACTCATGCCAGTCCATCCGTCGAATAAAGGCATTAATTTCTTTCATTTCAGGCGTTCTAAAAAGTGTCTGAATATATAGATATTCAATGTAAATTCCAGTCATTTCACAACTTGACTGGTTTCACAGTCTTATTGTAGCATACTAGTATACATATTCAAGGATTCAACAAGGATCCATATATTGGATCCACTGCTACCATCATCTGCATCGCATTATTAAACTACAATCAGTACTATCATATACCACAGTTAGTACCACGATACACCACTACAAACACATGCCAGTGACATCAGCATTAAATTGGAATTCTAATAACTTTCCATCAACTGTATCACTTTCAAAGGGCCTTTGTCAATCTTCTTGCGTTTGACTAAAGTATGCGACTTCTCCATTATTAAGCGATTATTTACAGACGAGTCTGCACTATAATTACCAAGTAATGACTCGCGCTAACCGATGGAAATCAGGTAAAGGCCAAATGTAAATCCACGATGTATTTCCAAACGGTTTCAAGTTTTGTAATTGAATTTATGATTTAGATAAGCAACATGCCACCTCTTGATCAGATGAAAGGTATTTTAACGAACTTAACATACAACGAGAAGGATTTGACATGGAACTTATTTTAGGATCATAAAACTTGCAACTGGTTACAACTGCATATAAAGTAAGTGGATATGTTTTTGTGCATTTTTATTGTGAAATAATTGAAGTTGCTCTCTAAAGTTATGGGCGTGCATGGTATTAATGGTTCATCCTTGAAGTTTAACATTCCTTGAAGTATTGCCTTGTTAAATAATAACTTGCAGTTAAGTTGTAACGACTTCAAGTTTCGCCAGACAAGTAGTAGGAACTTGATGTTTCAGCTACATACCAGTATTGAGTAATGCCAAAGCAAGTCATACATGATTTGTCGAAATACTAATAAAATACCATATGCTGTGACTGACAGAATGTCTAATATTACAATCACTGTTGATCATTTACAGAGAGTTTATAGACATACATACATCTCGTGTTTGGTGAACTTGTCATACATATCTTCCTTATAACTTCAACAATGGTGTCATCACTCTTCCGTAGTAGGAATCCATCACACTCCTTTGCCAAGAACATTAATGTTGGAATGTAACGTATACATGGTATTCCAAGACATCTTCCTTCATGATGTTATATCCTTTTGCCCGAATTATGCACTCGGATCTTCAGTGCATCATACTGCTCACATTATTGTTAGGGTAGGTGTATAAAGACCGTCGAGCTTACTCAAATTAAATTCGAATCCAAAATCTTCCAATTGTGTCTTCAAATAACCTCTTCTCAAATTACCCCTTCAAGTACTGTGATTGTTAAGACCTTTATATCAATTTATACCAAGATATGCACGTGGCTAGAAGGATGTATGTTTATCTGAGTTGTGACAAAGTTGATTACATAGCTGAAATAGGAAATATTAAATTTCAAAATATTATGACACATATCGTAGTTAAATAAAAGTCACGCTCAAACGCCATCGATATCTACGTGACGAATCCGAGTGACATGAGAGAATCATTATTTAGTTGCCATTTTTAGAAAATAGGACAGCGTATTAAATCACTACCCCAACACACCCATGAAATCAGATCCTAACACCTGATGAATCTGCATTACTGTTTTACTTTGCATGGTTCGCAATCATGCCTTAGTGCTGATGCGTTGGGATTTTTATGAGCAGCCACCAACGCCGCAATATAATGTTGTCAGGATATTTCTTCCAACCCGTCCTAGGCCTTTGAGTGCTTCTGAATGACATAATGACATTATCAATACCACGATGCAGACGCTAGGAATGTCGAAGAACGCATTACGTGTAGTGGCACAAACTTTCGCAAAGATAATTAAAGACCAGATGAACGAAACCTGGAATTTTTAGTCTGAACCTAATATCCATTCAGCGTGCGGGAAGATCGATTATATTTACGGGAACGTCTTTTTATAGCAAAGAACAACTCTGTAAGATAATTATCAATGCAATTACAGATACTGGGCAGGGTCGTACTTTAGTCCCTTCCCAAGTCATGACGTACGTCATATATTTACTATAGCAGGAAGTGACCTTACGCCTGGCCTATTGATGCGACCTTTTCGTGAAACGAATGCCTGGGGTGCAAATGTTTTATATTGATCTAATTTAGAGAAGAAAAAAAACGTATTAAAAGAGTAACTAACATTTCTGATTTCATTAAATGTCTACTCACTGTACTTAAATAAGATACGGGCAATCTCGACGTATGGCGAAATTATATTGGATTATTTCTTTCTTTAATACCGAACTTGGCACTGTACGAGTATTCGTGATCAGTTAGGATGTCTCTCTATGTCTCTCTATGTCTCTCTATGTCTGACACTCACGACTGATGCTGATCTCTTGCCACATATTTGATAAAGGCTGTACAGTGTACACTCACCATGCTAGTGTTGGTTGCGTGCATGCCATGATTATCAAATCCTCAGTTTACAACTGTCAGAAGTGATGGATTCATACGCTATGAACCGCTGTATTCAGCCGTATAGATTCAGCACAGATCATCATACCCTAATACATCATCGATGATGCACTATCAGACAATTTGCGGGAACATTCTTTGAAGAAAGTTTCTGCGTGCCTGAAGTTTGAATCCGTATGCGTTCCCTTGACACGTATTCCACCATGGAACTTTCATACATACTTTCAATACCATTGTATTATACTAGCTGGTACTACGTACAGTGTATCTCGGAATGCGTATCAGAACAGGTTCATAATAACATAGATAGCGTAATAAACACATGTGATTGATTTACGATCTGGGCATGATCACATGATCACGGTGATAAATGTCAGAGGACCTGCTTATTACATGTAACAACGGCATACTGTAGTCTATTGGACGTGTCTGTGTCTCGTCGTGTCGTGTGTGGAGACGTCCAGACAGTGTGCCGACACGTACGTGAACAGAGGATGATGGTGTCGCTATTAACCTGCCAGATGTGGCGGAGTGTACGTACAGGGGACTATACAGACCACCGTCGATATTGATTCGCACTGGCCATGATGTCAAGACGCTGTGGTGCCACTAATTCAGATAATAACAATTCTTACACTGGCCGAGCCCAGCAGATATGGAGAGATTGCTCTTAATAGGCATGCAGAGGATACGACCCACTAATTACGACCAGCAGAGTACATGACCCACATACTGGAGGTGACAGTGGACACGGTCAATAGTTCTAGCCGTCACTGTGGGCCGTCACTAATGTGGGACGTCACTACTGTGGGCCGTCAATGTGGGCCGTCACTAATGTAGGCCGTCAATGTGGGCCGTCACTAATGTGGGCCGTCACTGTGGGCCGTCACTACTGTGGGCCGTCACTAATGTGGGCCGTCACTGTGGGCAATGTTGTATTGGGAACACATAGGGCATACATAGTTTATTCGCTAGGTAATGCTGGTTCAACCAAACACACGTGTACGCCATTGATGACTTTCATAAAGGTTCTAACTCTATTAAAACCTGTTCTTGATCAATGATGGTGACTTATACGTTAGATTATACCCGTTATACCACAGCCTTATTCTGAAGTCGTTGGCAGGTACTTGGATACGGGCACTTTGCAAAGAAACATATTCCCAGTATCAGAAGTAGGCCTATAGCATGTTAGTTCAGATCAGCTTCGTTCAGATGTCAATCACCCTCACTGCAATGGTAATCCTCCCCACTGCAAAGTCAATCAAGGTCATCTAGAAATCCGCCCCACAACAAATGTCAATCTACATCACAGAAATGTCAATTCGCCGTACGTAAGTGTTGGTTTCATTGATTGACGTCTTGCTTATCTTTACCGTGGGAACAACTCAACCATAAGCGACGAATGTTTATCTAGGCATAGTAACATACGAAAGAATGACGCAATATGGGCCTACGTCAAAGTAACGATATAAAAGGAAAGGAGTATTACAACACGATATTTCATAAACCAAGTTTATTCACTTGCTATAAAGGATTCAAGGATGCAGCTGAAATTAAAATACTGAATACACGCCTATGTGACGTGACGTGACATGTCAATAAATAAAACCCTGTGAATGTTATAGTCTGAAGAAGCGTCATCTACAGTAATATGTAGGTCATCATGTGAAAGTATGTCATAATATAAAGTGAATGTATGTCATAATGTGAAGGTATGTCATAGTGTGAAGGTATGTCATAGTGTGAAGTGTGAAGGTATGTCATAGTGTGAAGTGTGAAGGTATGTCATAGTGTGAAGGTATGTCGTAATGTGAAGGTATGTCATAATGTGAAGGTGTGCCAGTGTATGTCATAGTGTGAAGGTGTGCCAGTGTATGTCATAGTGTGAAGGTATGTCATAATGTGAAGGTATGCCAATGTATGTCATAGTGTGAAGGTATGTCATAATGTGAAGGTATGCCATAATGTGAAGGTATGTCAAATCATAATGTGAAGGTATATCATAATGTGAAGGTATGTGCGTCACTATTACACCAGAGAAGAACAGCAGTCAACAACTCGATACGCTCCATCCTTTGTGAATAGCATCATACCCTGTCTAGGAATACAATAATGGTAGTTTTATCGTATGTCGACGAATAATATTTTGCAAATGAACAGTGTCTTATATCGAGGACAAGCACCTAATAACCAGGTGACACGTACAGTGCGGATTCGTTGTAATCTATTCTATCTTTAGACGCAGTTTACTTCTGTTTGGATGTTTCCCGTGAAGAATGTCGGTGCATTTCCATTAGTTTCCTATCTTGTTGCGCTATAGGAATGTAATATAAATACGCTGTGTACATCAATGTCGCAACTTATTAACCATGATTAAACGTTTTTGGCACGTCATTTCACATTCATACCAGTAGACGGAAAGACGGTAGAATCCCTCACCAAATACGAACTTGTAAGTTATGATTGAATAGTTTGAGCGATGAGCGTCGTTGTTTCCTTCCAACTGGTCATTCTTTCAATAACATAGGAACAGCGAATACTGTTATATTAACTTTAATCGAAAAAGATGTATGTAATTTTCGTCCCTCCTTTACAGTGAGAGCTCTCGTCTCCTAGCCCAGGAAGGCTGCCTATCGTCTGTAAGGGCTAGTCCAAACTATTAAACTTGACGGTAACAAATACAGTTAGATAGTTGGCAATGGACTTTAATTTCTCAAACTTGTCATGGAGTTTCGATTGAAGAATCCTCCATTGGGATACAGTTACCAAGACAAATCGCAGTGTGGTACACGTGTGTATCTGGTGTCCTCTACACTAACGTGGAAAATATTCACTTGTAGAAAGTAATGTGTATCAACTGTAGCTGAGAATAAATAGATTGAATTCCAACGTCAGCTTACATCACATTAAGGTTACTATTAATGTCGATTGCCATGCGTTTTTGCTGTCCCTGGACCAATCGTCCGATTGGATTGTATTTGTCGAATGTTGGTGCAAAACCATATATTCTCTACTCATGTAATTAGGACTAATTACGCTGTAACTACGTTGGAGAGTTATCTTCACAACAATATATTAGTAGATAAGTTAGTAATATGACACGGATTCGGGCATTACTACGTGTGTAGCAGCAGAACAATGTATTAATCTATCATGACAGATTTGTAAAAATAATCCCTAGCGCTGGACCCTACAGCATGCACTACAGATGTGTCTAATGAAATGAGATCTAGAGGTGCACGACAACATGCTAATCACCACGTGAGGTGCAGCCATGTGTCATACAGACGGAATAATACCGCCGTTGCACAAGTTATTGCTTTCTTGACTTTTAGGTCGGAAAAAAAATGTTTCATTATTAAAACGCAATGAAACCATGAAATGAGGCGGTTTTTTTTTTTCTGTTCTTTCACTGTGATGTTTACCAAGTGTTTATTATTTGTTGTTTTTTAAGTGCGTATGGCAATATTCTAGGCGTGTAATGATTACGTCTTATAACAGAAATACAAGGGAAATACTGACCACACTATGCCCTATGATTAATACATTAATGGCACATCGTAGTTGCCATTGCCAAGTTTGTCCATGATATTCAGTGCCAGAGAAAGAATAGTAGTTCACCTGTATGTACATGTAGTGTGGTATTCATAGAGATCTCCTTTCTTGTTAATGAGAGCTTTGCTCGAAATTGAACTACAGGTGTCGACTGTAAATGGACGATTAGTCTGCATGGTGCCGTCTAATGTCTGTAGTGTTGTGTGACATGCTGCCATATTACCTGAGTTCGGTGACCTTGAGATGTTTAGCAAGGCATGGAGGTCGTGGATACTAGATGCACGCATGTATACAGCTAAAACAGATAGCATGCTACTGATGACGCTCAGATATAATTTAAGTACCGCATCTGGTATTCTAATCTTCACCACTAAGAAACACCGTCAACTTTCTCCACTTCATACACACCCATATCAAGATATAGTTGTCCTTCAGTATCGGTTATCGCCCTTGACTAGTGTTGTTGACACGCTTCCATAGGGAAACTTACGGTATGTTGACCTGTTTTATTAAATATTTTTAAATTGGAGTTACCAATTCCCAAATACAAGCAGATTCGAGTAGAATAGCATATAACAAGCACTTGAACAATATTTTCATAATTATATTCAAAAATTAGCACCGGCATATGTAGACAGTCAAGCTGGGATAACATAAAGTGCCACAACTCTGTCAAGGACCACAAAAATAGATTGAATATATCTTGATATGCCCACCGTATTTACCGCATCCCATCCACCCCCACCTACCGCATCTAGCGCATTAAGCCTATCCACCGCATCGCATCGCATCCACCTCACTTACGGAATCCACAGCATCCACCCCATCCAACTCCTCTCGCCACCCATCGCATTTCCATCACCCACAGCATCAATCCCATCAATCCATCCATTCCCACTCCCAATAATATTTCACAACTTGCCTGTTCATGCTCATCTAATAATTATAGTGGACGGTATCAAGGATGAATATATTGGTGTCTTATGGTCAGGTTCGGCGACGAATGATTCCTTGATGCCTGACTCGTCCATGTGATGGTGGTGATTATTGTCAATTACACATTCCTGCGATTATTGGTGACAAGACGTACCGTGATGATCAAAAGCGATGGCATCAACAAGACAGTAACCCCACCACACGCCAGGATGTCAGCGTCAGTTAATACAACAGCGTGTCAATAAACATAGTGACCACTGAGTAGATGTAACATATCAGTGCTTTACGATGAAGCATGCAGTAGGAGGGGAGTACAAACGCTATCGGGAGAGATCTGAATTACCTGGCAGCTGTCAGGCTACCAATTATTAGCGCAAAGAATAGTATTTTGTTCACTAACATCACACTTGGAAATGTGCAAGAGCATGTGTAGGCATTTAGACATTTATCCTAATAGAACGCATCATATTGTAAACGGCATTTAATAATATTTGATAGCACGCACTCGTGGGCTTCATGAACAAGTGCCTACTATGATTGTCTATAAGTATTTCTACACCAATTCTAAAATTGCTCAATTTGATTTACCGGTAGTATCACGGTAGATGTATCGGTGCAATAAGGTACTCTGATATGTCCCACAGAACCAGCGTACGCTACGAGGGTCGCGACTGCAATACTGCGAGTTACGATTCTCGTAGCGAGATGATCGTTCAGTAGAACGTGAGCCAGAACCGCATTCAAATTCGACGGGACTACAAATATATTCGTCATTAAATTACAGTATTTGTCTTCCTTGGAATCTTTAATGATGGTACGGAGATAGCAGAAGTTGCGATAGCATACACTTGTTTGTTCTACTCCAGGAAGACTTCAAGTGAAAATTATATGTCGATCGTGTGACCCATCTCATGTCTATTTCATGGCCCCCACGCCACCAATGCAATATGAATATGACATTTTACGTAATATTATTATCGCCTTCAATCAACATAACACACCACGCCTTTAACATGTACCGTTACGATTGACGCGGGAAACATGTATTTATCTGCAGTAGACGACTAAGCATTGTACTTTTAATGAGATTTATGAAGGATGCGGAGCGACGTCTTCTAGGACAATTCCAGGTTGTCCTCACTACGTCATGAGCCCGGAAGTGCCAGAATTGCTCCGACAGTGATGACAGCGAGACCATTCACCTGCTAGTGGGCACCCCTCGTGAGTTGAAGTACGTCTTGACACCGATACATGCGGCGTGAGTGAGAGTGTTATGATGTTCTCTCAGACTAACGATATCCGCTATTTTGAATTCCCTTAACATGAAATGTTGCCATTATCTGCGAATTCTATGAATACGAAAATAGCCAATCACAATGTATCTGGTATTACTGACAGATATGATTCCAAGTTCGTATTAATGTTTTCATCGCGTGTGTTTCGTTTCAATATTTTGACTTTAGATTTTGGGATAATACCATTTCATGATACATGTATATTCAGACAGATTGTATTTTACATAGCTGCCACATTACTGCCCTTAGCAAGACAGGAACTAGCTATTGCTGGTCGGAAGAACCCGACTAGCCATACGTCACACCAGGCTGCTGTAGGTAATGATGGAATCACACGCGTATTTCCCATTGTAGTTGCTGAATCTAGATTGGTACTTCTCGCCAGACTAGCTTCTCTGACCAGCTGCATACAGGAACAACGAGGGTGGAGGTCAGGGGTTAGATGTATTGTAGGTGAGATGACGGATCAGTATTGTTGTATATGGTTTACTACAGGCTGAGATACTGTACCGGTATCTATATACAGGCTCTAGGCACGGAATAGCTGGCCTGTAGCAACGTGTAATTATTGTTTGCATTCTCAATGAAACATGTGCAAATTATCACTTTTAATTTCCTGAATTAATATCAATGTCTTCTAATTAATTATTATTCACAAACCATGATGATGATGATGATGATAAAGATAAAAATACTAATACTACTAATAATACTACTAATAATAATAGTCATACTAATACTACTACTAATAATAATAATAGTGATAATAATAATAGTAATAATAATAATAATAATAATAATAGTAATAATAATAATAATAATGCACAAGCGATAGTTTTTTCAGAAATAAAAGACATGAGTTGACGGCATACACTCATAATTATACAGCATACGATACCAATGGCAATGTACGGTAGTACTTATCGTTGCACATTACTTCCATTAGGTTATTGTCTAACTAATTCTAATCATTAAGGTCTTAAGAGGATGTGTACATATAAGACATTCATATGTCTAGTGTGAGTGGGCAGCCCTTACTGTAACTACCAGTCAACTACCAGCTCGGAGTCGCTTTATTTGGCTAATTAATCTCGTGTTCCGGTTTCGCTGTCACTGAATGTGTGCAGACATAGACCAACCTTCAAGAGATGTACGTTCATCAATCTCATCCCCAGTCTCTCCCGCTCAGCCTACTACAGGAAGCGGACAGAAATATTAATCTCGGCTTGACAGAATCAATTACGACGTGTCCAGTTGCATAATTGCTCGTGTTTCCCTTCATGCTGGGGAGAGGGTCATTGGATTGAGCAGGCGTACACGTCGGAAAGATGTCAACAATCCTCTGACTGGACATTGGCATTTATAGGAAATCGAAATTTTCAGCTGTCAAATGAGTAGTAAGGTTAGGATAATGAAGACAATAACAAATAAAGCTAATTTGTTGTTGATAGTTTTACTTTAATCGAACAAGGCATGGCTGTGGATTACTATGTCGTCAACTTGTTAATTACTATAAATTAAAAATTACAGTTAGTTATGTAAATTTCATATGTAAATTGTATTGATGTGTCCAGTTACACGCCTGTGCATATACACTGTACGTTTACAACAGCGAGTAATCATGGATGATATTTTGATACAAACTAAGATCGAGATGTTAATTTCAAGGCGGACAAGTTACCATCGAATGCCACGAAAATAACCTCTTGCCAGTATACGGTAGTTGCTTGTGATTCCGTCGGATTTCCGCCGTGTGGGCCTGTGTTGATCCGATTCCGGACAGAGTTTTGGTTTGAAAATATCCTTGCATTAGTTTTCAAGAAGATAAAGGTGCAAAAACAAATTTTACTGCGTAATTTGTTTGAATAGCGTGCAATATGTGCAATGTGGACAACATTACACGAATGCATCTGTTATATATCTCTAGACAACTTTGTAATTAACGTGATTTGTTGTGTATAAAGTAAACACGAAGTTTTCTTTTAGTATCTCTCTAATGCACAGCAAAACATCCCAGAGACTAATGAAGCCTTATCTTAACATATCTTATAATAATCTGAATGAAATATCGGAAACACAAATAGACGTAATTCCGGCATGAGTTTACCATCAATGCAATGCTGTTTAATGATAAAGAACGTGGTGGCGGGTTGACATGTAATAGCAACATTGTCAAAGTGATTGATCGTTATTCTACTATCATTGCTCGCTACGAGAACCTCAAGTAATCGCTCATTTTATCGTGGAAATATCAATTATTCATCTACATGTAAATCTGAACCGCAATGTACCAATTAATCATATGCAATAACATCAAAATCATTTCCTCTTGATCTACCTTCCATCTGCAGTGATTAGTTAAACCTTTCTCTGCCGAATTAATGCATGACAGTCACTTCTCAATGCGGCATCTGGAGTTGCCTCCAGCTCTGTATAGGATAACAAGCAATAGGATACCCACAGGCTGGATGATAACACTTCTCTACCACACCGAACACAGATCTAGGCTGACACATTACACTAACTAAATCGTAGGTTAGGTTTGACCATGCGAGTAAGATCTCACTCAGTGTGATATTGTCCATGACAGAAGGGCGAGAGTCGTCTGTGCAGATGGAGACCTAGGCCAATGTTCGGCAGTATAAGGTCAAGCGATGCTTCGGCGAAAAGGGAAACTTCCACAAGTAGTCTACCATTGATTAGCTTTCAATCAGCTGACGGGAGTTTCTATGAAGAGCTGTGGTTCTGTAACTCCCACATCATCAAACCCATGATCACGTTTACTTATAATGGACGTACGGTCTGGGGTCTTTTCACCATGTAAAGAAACTTCAAACCAAGTTGACAGTGAGATAACATAGCCCGTATTCCATGCAGGACAATTCAAATACTGGACCATGTTGAATGCGTTTAATTAAAAAGCTAACTTGCATTGAGGATACCCCTATTAATAATTGTATGTCAATCTTCAAAACATTCAAAAAGTTTGTTTTAAAAAAAAAGTCGCTTTTATTACCTGATAGTTTCGCAGACTTTAGAAGCATTCCACCTGTTACCCATTTTCGTGGTATTCCCCTGACTTCCAGCGGCCTGTCCGCCCCTGTAAACACAAAGGGCGTTCTGCTTTCCCAATCCAGTTTTGTTCTGCTCTTTCCTTTCCCAGGTGGACCGTTCATGGACACTGACAAACGTCCCCGGTGTAGGTTCGCTCGGCGTCCCAGGCTGCACGTGTTGCCACTGCCGCACATCTGACGTCTCCCAGTCACGCAGAACGCGGTGTCCACGAAACCCTGTGTCGCTTGGCATTTTTCCTTGGCGGATATTTCCTTCTCTAAATTTTCTATTATCTCGTCAAAGTAATGGCACTCTGATCCCGTCAGACTGTATCTAGAGACCCGGGTATCAGCCTTGCTCCTCTGACTATCCATGTTTGGCACCAAGTTATCGCAAACAACAGCGTGAGCCTATTGATTAAGGTAAGACGAGGATGCTAGTGTGCGGTGCTGCTCTCACATGGCCAAGGCGGGTTGGTGTGGACGCTACCAGCACGTGTGCACAAGATCCGCGACCTTCCAATGGGAATGTTCTATCAGGATTCATTGAGGACGGGGGGGCATCCACTAATTGTCGGTCACGTAATCTTGTCGCCTGATAATTTGGCGGGCGGGCGACTGTGAGAGTATGTACGCGGCTAACGGGACTTTATCGAACATCGGCAGATTCCGTTCTGTTCGATTGATATGTACTTGTTGAATACTTAGCGTATTCTATGGGCGAATTCTGAAGTTTCACAGTTTTCCAATAAAAAGTGTTATTTGCTTTAACAGTATTCTATTAATATCACTTGTTTGCGAACAATAATATTGCTAAGACATTAACAGCTCAAACATGTTTTCCAATATGTCATGGTTATTTAAATCACCCATTCTTAGTTCCGAACAGTGAACATAGAAAGCTAGATAATTAATCTTCTGTGAAATGAAAAACATGGTACGGTTTCCTAACTATTGTCAATTAATTACTAACAGCTGTTTCTTAACCGTTATATGATGTTTATAGACAGAATTATGATATGGTTGTAGATATTCCATAATCGTAAACTCTGATGATTGGCACAGCTGGAGTATATGCCTAGTCTACACATATGTAATAATAATAATAATAATAATAATAATAATAATAATAATAAGGACATTTATATTGAGCCAAATACACGCTCGAAGGAATGCTCAAAGCGCTACACTATTACACCGGTCAATGGATCTGTGTGCACTCAATTCCTTCTCAACACCCTGGGGAGTATACAACCCAAGCTGCCGTTTGTCGCCACAAGTTTATCATTCACATGTCCATCTCATTCTTCCGTATCTATTTATGTATTTACTATATATGTATTAATGTACCTTACTAGAATATTGTAGATGTAAAAAAATAATTTTAATACATAATATGTGTGGGCATGATTTGATATTGTATGAAGTTTGCCAGTGGGCATAGACTATTTCAAAGAGACTGCAATTCTGCATGCGATGTGTGTTCAATGAAACGTCTCGGGCCGTGAGTTATCCAACGTGGATTATACGTGTGGTGAGCGAATCCTAAACCCAATATGAAGCACCTCTCAAGTGTCTGCGCGATGTCTGAAAACACATTCAGAAATTCCCGGCAAACGTTCATCTATAATTCTTAAAATACAACTAAGGCTATCCTGATCTCTTCTACAGACAGACGGACGGGCGATGTTGACTCAAGTTCGCTGTGGATATTGATGTTTAGCCGTGAAATCAAACGTCTTCTTGACAGGTGCCTCATTAAAGCTCCGATAGTTCCCCATACAGCCCGGAGTACCTGCTTGTTGAAGAAGATCTATTCTTCCAGAAATACAATAATATTTTGGGATGTCAACATGATGAATGGACAACGAGGTGCAGCACCAGTTTAGACAGAACGGTTCAAAGAACGGGATATTATGCTAAACATCACGAGATGCAGTTGTCCACAAACCCGTAACACTAGTAAATCTACGTTATACTAGCACCGCCATTGATGCTATGCATAATAATATTCTAGTTAGCAAAATATGTCGTGCAGTACATGTGGAAAAGTTTTAGTTCCCGTGGTCCGAAAGCCAACAATCTTCTCTGATTTGTCATTTTTGAAACATTTTGAGTTTCTCTTCGTTCATAATGATGCAGACTTGGACATGAACTTTTAGTAGTTACCCAATATTGCAATAAGATTACGTCAATAAAACATGTTCTTGTTGGTCAACTTGACATAATGCAGTATTTCCGTCTCGCTCTCCAGGTTGATTACATAACGAATGTCGAGTGCTGGCCTACAAGTGTGTGTACTTACGATTAGGAAATGGCCGCCATATTGCGTAGCTGGTAACCGTCTATTGACCTGCTGGATAGGGTTGGTGCCGTCGCGACCTGTCCTCGCCGTATCAACGTAAGTGCAGACATCTCTCTTAACCGAGATAACCGACGACGTTCTTAACCTTTTTACTCCTGTTGACAACCACAGATGCCATGTGTGTTGTGATTCACCCAGTGTGGATACCTCCATTCATTGTTAACCATTCATGGTTTACTATGGGTACCCGATAGTACAATAATGTGCCTAAACTGATATCTCTAGACCGTGGCGTAATGCAACTCCAGAATAAGTTTCTCTGTCATTTTAACATTTACCCCTGTAGACACTGCTCTTGGCAACCCTCGATAACTTTGTTATTGTAATGCGATATGACTGAAACAATTTCCCACAAAAGAAAACAAACCCGAGCATCGGATATTACATTTACTTCCGAAAACTCGCCTTCATTTGAGACCGTTAAATCTCCGCCGTCCCCGCCGCGCTCAGCTCCCGGCCGTAGCTGATCAATAGAACTGTCCTTGGCTGGTAATAACGTGTTCAGATTAGGAGATTATCAAAGACAAATAGACGCGTTTAAAGCTTCAGACATCGAGCCATAGGAGTTTAAAGCGAAACTTGTGGAAGCTTAGTGTTTTCTTTAAACAGCATATTGAACCTAAACGGCACATTTAGTACCGAGGTGTAAATATTGAATATATGGTTTTTAACTGGGTTAGGACGACCCGTATTTCAATGAAGTAACGTGGATCTGATGCGCCAAGCTTTCCTGTAACTAAATCTTACCACAAATAAACGTATAAAACATTGGTGAGATCAGAGAAACCGTAGTATAGGAATCCCAGAGGGATAACGGTAAGAAATGTAGGTTTAGTTTAAGTATGCACGCACATGTAAAGTGTAGCTGTTCAGTGTATCACACTCACCTGTCGGAATACTGCGCGGAGCATCAGTACTGGCGCACCGGCAATAACAAACACAGGCTGACGTTGTTTTTACAGTCGTGCATCGTGTAGTGCGTGCATGTATAACTTCTGCTGACTCGTGTCTATCTAACGTATCTAATATAACTGCCTGCTCTACTGGTGAACTCTATCTAACATGTCTATTGTCTAATATAACTGCTTGCTCTGGTGGTGAACTCTATCTAACATGTCTAATATAACTGCCTGCTCTGCTGGTGAACTCTATCTAACATGTCTAATATAACTGCTTGTTCTGCTGGTGAACTCTATCTAACATGTCTAATATAACTGCTTGCTCTGCTGGTGAACTCTATCTAATATGTCTAATATAACTGCCTGCTCTGCTGGTGAACTCTATCTAACATGTCTAATATAACTTCCGGTTCTGCTGGTGAACTCTATTTAACATGTCTAATATAACTGCCTGCTCTGCTGGTGAACTCTATCTAACATGTCTAATATAACTGCTTGCTCTGCTGGTGAACTCTATCTAACATGTCTAATATAACTGCCTCCTCTGCTTGTGAACTGACTTCCACGTGTAACTATTGCACTGCTTCAATATGCTGACACGTCTGCTTCCGTTATCTTCTAAACAGGTCCAGTGTCAGCGTGTATACGGTAGCGTATGAACGAGTAACTGAATCTGAGATTAGAGGATGTGCTTGCAAGAACTACCTGACTTTGAGATTACGAACTATGTTCAAGTATTTTTAAATATAACTCAAGTCCAACTCAAAGTTTTGTTCACGAATCACAACATAAAATTTGAGTTTGAGCATGAAATCGTAATCAAAAAGATTCGTAATATCGGGGTCTGGTACCGGGCCTGTAGATACTGGTTGGTCATGCAAGTCATCATTAATACATGGCGTCTTCATTATTATCATTAAATTCCGCATCTTATTTGTTTTAGGTTTACAAAAAACAATGACGTGTTGTCGTAGTTAGATGAATATAGGCGGGATATATAGAAGTAAGCTCTACACTGGTCTGTACACTGGTCTGTACACTGGTCTGTAGAGATGACAAGTCAATGGCACGGGAACAACATACAGAAGCCTAAGGCTACGTTTTCTCGTTAGCAGAGATAGAGACGGTACCAGCAGATTAGACTTCTTTCATATGTATAACCAGTAGATGTGTATGTTAGCACCACGTAAAATACAGGAGAGCTATAGAATCTATAAACATATCTGACAATATTTTCAAAGAACTATTAGGGTTTTAGCGCCGCTTTCTGCATATGTTTGCTTTACTTACATCACGGCTTATCAGTGTTGAGGGCAGGAGGAAACCCACAACATCCGTAGCGCTGAATGTTGAAGTAAACCTGCAAGCACCGGCTGGTACTAACAGGCCAAGGATGCTATCTCTATACAGACAGTGCATCCTATCGAATATCGCGTCAGAAATGACGGTATAGCTTCCACGAACATTGATTTGAACTCGGTACCCTTGGCTCCGAAGTCCAACGCTCTACCATTGCGCTACATCCCGCCCTAAATCCCGATGTTAAGTGTTGCATTAGTATTTTGCGTAGCTGTACCATCGGTGGTTCTATAGTTTTACGGGGGTGTTTATCCCACACTCCCACTATTAGCACATTTCGTCAAGGTCACCGAAGGAAGAAAAGTCACACCTGGTGTAGCGTATAATGACATGTAGTTTCAAAAAGTGGATTTATACTTTTGATGCCGTTACTAAGGTAGATTTATACTTTGGACGCCGTCACACCGCTAGCACACGCTTTCCGGTGTAGCAGCCCCAAAACACTCTAGATTGAGCTTCCTATGGACGTGTTAGGGGGCTACCTCACCGATAAGCGTGTGCTAGCAAGTTGCGCAGTATAACTGTTAGACAATGTTGGATCTTTTCTGCTGCTCAAAATAACCTTACAAACATTTATACATCATTGTAGCAGCTCGTGTTGCACGATGTTGTATTTCTTCCTGAGATTCGAATATATTATTACTAGCATTAACTACATATTGTTATCTTACATATATTTTCAACTAAAACCATAACATAACGAAAAAACTGAATCCAGCCTGGTTTTTCCTGCATATTGTTCAATGATTTCTGGCACAAATTATTCGGTTATTGGACAACATTTCATAAACTAATATGAATCTAATTTGTTTTTGTTGGTTTTTAACATAACAAAGTCTAATAGTTGACACGGAATCATGCACACAACAATAAAACGGTACGCAACACTGTTTTTCCTACATATTGTTCAATGATTTTATGGCTCAAAGTCTTCCGGACTAAGAGTAAAACCATGAATCCAAATGGTTTTTATACCAACTGTTCCCATTGGGTTTTTATGTCAATTTCTGCTTGTAGTTATTCACAAGAGTATTGTCAGGAGTTCAGCATAGCAACATTCCTAGAATGAGAAATAAGTATAAAATATAGTTTGTTGTCTTTGCATGACAAACTATCTGGTTAAGCCAATCTAATTAAATCTAATTACATCAGAGTTTGTTAGTTGGTTGGTATGGGATGTAAAGTCACTTTCAAGATTGTTTCACTCATCCAAATATCTGAGTGTCAGTTTAGAATCTGATTTTAACTAGATTGTTTTTAAACGTACGTGCTTTTTTGGGGGGGTCGAACAAATGACAAGCTCCGGTGACATATTAAGCGCGTAATAACTCGAGCACCAAGAAATTGCTATGCCCATTTGTTTTAGCTAAGAACCCACTTATAATTACTAGTAGTCTACCCTTCCAATAAAGCACTAAAGCAAAGAATTGGATAAATATTTGAACCATTGCAATTACGTTTAATCGAATTAGCTTAACAATAGTTCTGTAGTCGTTAACTGAAAGATATCGTATCGACAAAAATCCCCCGTCAGTCACTTATATGGCGCGATTTAAGAATATTATGAGTTGTATACAATGGCAGATGAGTTGAGGGTGGTGGGGGTAGGCGGGGAGAGAGAGAGGAGGAGGGAGAGAGAGAGAGAGAGAGAGAGAGAGAGAGAGAGAGAGAGAGGGAGAGAGAGAGAGAGAGAGGGGAGGTAGGGAGGGAGAGAATGAGAGAGTTGTCTTCGTCCTTCTGTCCCAACTGAAACATATTCCTGTCTTATCAAGTGAATGGTAGCACAGCACAAGATATATTTGTATTCAATTCCCTGATGCATGTCCGCCGAATTTCTTGCCACTTTAAATAAACACGGCAAGTTACGAACTGCACGCACACACACACGCACACACGCACACACACACGCACACACACGAGAGCTTATGTAGTTAAACAACAGGGCATAGAAAACATTTTATGCATTTTTCTATTAATTTTATTTTAGGCGATCTCCCTCATCCAGGATGTGTCGAACTAAACATGTGCTTTTCACCATTCATGGTCGAAACGGACAGACAAGACTTCGACATTCACGATGGGTGCCCGTAAGTAAAACCGTCCGTTTTGGTGAATGAATTACAATACGATTCTTTTTTTTCTAAAATGTTTGCTCTTGTATCTGGAATTTCTCTTTCTTTTTATGAAATGTTTGTTCCTATGTCTGGAATTAGTGTTCATGTATCTGAAATTGCAAAGAATTACAGTACGTTTCCTGTTTCTGAAATTTGTTCCCGTATCTCAAATAAGTGTTCCTTTGTGTGAAATGAGAAACTTGCCCATCGGCACATCGCGACATACGATGTCGATACGTGATGTAAAACCAACGTATGTTCGATATCGTATCGACATCGTATGTCGCGATGTGCCGGCTGGGTAAATTCCCAGGTTTTTTTTTGCGTAAATGTTCCAAATAGTATTCATGTATTTTGTTTGTCTTCAGCTCTTTGAAGGAGTTCTTGAGCTGCGCCCACGATGCTATGGTTATGTGCGATGTGTCTGGCTATAAGGATAACAATGCCACTCTTAACCTTATTTCTGAGTGGTTCAGCGAATACTGCAATAGACGTGAGTGATGTTTCACATGTTATACACATCCTTTTGTTATCAAATTGTACGTTGGAGGCGATATATTTTTTTATTATGGGTTTTAAGAACAGTATGTAAAATAATTTAATAAAGAAATTAACAAATAATAATATATTGCCTCCAATGTTGAGATGAGGAACATCTCGAAGCTCTTTTATCCACTATAGCGCTCTCATAAGTGCACGAGCGCCATCATGTATTTAGAGCGTATTCGTTTCATCACTCAACAAATCCAGTGGTGACGATCGAGTGATGAAATACTAGTAGCCAATAGAACGCCTCGTGCTTTACTCAGAAAGGTCACTGGGTCAAGCACGAGGTATTCTATTGGCTAGTTAATTACTCGAGCATCAACCCTAGTTGGTCGAGTGATGAAACGAATACGCCCTTAGAGATAGCTACAAGAGTGCTTTTGGTCTCATAATAGACCTGGGGCAGTATTCTCGAAACTTCTTAACTTGCGAACTTCTTAGTGAGAAAATATCTCTTCACAAATTAACATGAGAAGAAAACCAGTTTGGAAAATTCTTAGTACTTACAAATTTCTTAGGACTTACGAAGTTTCCAGAAACGAAACACAGGTATGTTAACAATTGCATTGATTCTTACTTCAGTGCCTAGTGAAGAGCGTGTGGCGGAGAAATGCTCATCGTACAGCAACTGCCCCCCGCCAATCAACTCTCAGACCACGCCCAGCCAACTCATTAGCTCCATGGAGTGGTGCAAGTAAGTCGTGCAAATCATGTTTCCGTCGTGAAAATCGTGGCTCCGTTGCGCGGAACAATCGCAGCGCTATGGAAGTCGTAATTTCATGATAAAGTAGTACGAGTTCTATTCTGGTATAACTACTCTGGTATTAAAGCTTCTGAAAACTCCTCACATTGGCTTCCACGAGTGTACGACGGCGCTCATAATGTAGCTGACCTGGGAACAGGGCCGATGCTTCTGATCATGGATTCATGTTCTGGCCCTCTAAGAATCTGTGTAAATACCGCCCCTGATCTAGGAATCGTGACCTCGCTGTCACGGAAACCAAGTGTCGCATGCAAGACTTTGGCAATGACCTCATCGACCATTTATTTTTTTCCTAATTTTCATTTCGTAATTTCGGACACATCCTGAAATGTTTTATTTATTTTGTATTTTTGCAAATGGCATTCATGTCAAATTCTTTATTTTCAACAGTTTGCTCAATTTTTACATTTTGTTTCCCCACTCAGATATCTTCATATGACAACAGAATGTCGACAGCTGGCTTTGGCGGATGACAATTGTAAGGTTATGAAAAAGAATAAGATGAAATCCGACCTGCATTATTTGGAGACTCAAGCACAAAAGTATTGTCCAAAAGGTATGTCGGACGTATTTAAATACTAATTGTGCATAGGTGAATCTTTATCAACTTTCAGCTCTTATTAGCGTTTTGAGCATGCACACCAGAGGTACTCATTATGTTATCACTTCACGATACCCCTGGCACACATCTAGGGTAAAAAGTTGTGCAACAGCCAAGAAACTAAAAATAAAACAATTGTCAGTGACCAATCAAAAGAATTATAACATAACATAAGCAAAGGGACGTAATTCCAATTTAGACTAGATGCACGTGACCAGCAATTTACTAGCAGGAATGATACACACTATTTCATTGGATAGATTTTTTAAAGCAAAATCGTCGAGGAAATGATTTCATTGGTTGGCTGTGCACGGGTTAATGAATCGCCTAGATGTGTGCCAGGGGCACCGTGAAGTGATAACGTAATAAGTTCCACTGGGGTGCAAGGCAGGCACAATCATGGATTAGTGCGTTTTATGAATGCGATACTCCAACATGTTTCATTAGGCTAATCCTTAGGGAGGATCTTACATTACACAATGTGTAAATATCAATGCAAACTGTACTAGTATCATTAGGGTTACAAATTAATGGTGTTCAATGTTCATTTTTGCAAAGATTAATTTTCATGTTCGTTGTCAGCTACTTTTCAATCTAATGAAAATTAGATACGAAAGTTACGCTCCCAAGATATATGGATATACTCTCAACAACGTATAGCAGTCATCCTAGATCAATGTTGAACGCATGTCCATATATCTTGGAAATGAAACTTTCGTATACAATTTTCATTAGGTTGGCTAATTTTCCAAGTACCAAGATAGTTGTGAGCACTATATCATGCTATTCCGTCTTTTTTTCACAGGTATGAAATCAGAAACAACCAAGCCTGCCGCTGGGGGTAAGGCGGAGGAGGTAGGGGAGGAAGGAGTTGATGGTGAGTATATCCTGCAAAATAATAGCGACCAATCGTTGCACGTACAACGCAGCGTATATTATGTTTACTTGTGGTGTTCACTCACTATACCTTATTCGAATTATGTTAATATTAATCTAATCTCTCGTAAATTTCAAATGCAATATCGCTTGAGAACCGCTGACACTAATATGAAAGCAGAACCAAATATTTAATAGCATGTTTATCTAATTATGCGGTTTTTTTTTCTTTAGTTTCAGGTTCTTCAACTGCAACAGCATCAGTATTGTTATCAACGCTCATTCAAGTTTTGACCATCTTAGTTATAGGTTTTAGGTAGAACCTTGACAAATCTAGCTCTTTGTTTCAAATACGCACTTTTTTCTGTACATGTGGTCAAGAACAATATACGCAGTCTTGTGTGTTAAGAATTACTTCTATACTGTAAAGCGTAAAATTACCTTGAAAATGCATTTACTATTAGAAGTTTGAATAAAAATGAAATAAATTCTACCCATCTCCCTTTAAAAGAAATTATTATTTTTGTCCTGTTTCATATTTATGTGGTTAAGAATTGACGGGATTTTAATTACCGTATTTTTGTAACGATAACGGATACAATAATTTAAGAAGTATTTAGGCCTAAAATTTAAGACTACCAAACTAATACCTCTTTGATCTCCTAATTTGTACATTATAGACATATTCAGGGCAAGCTTTTGATAGACCAGAGTGTATATACTAAATGCTTCTTTTACCAAAGAGCTCGAAGAAACAGTTAGAACCATCACGAAACACTAAGATTCAGCGAGTGACACGTACAGGGTGACTTTGCATTGATACGACTTGGCAAGACGTAAATGATACGGCAAGCGTCACAGCTCTATAAACAACGATAGATATCATGACATCATGATTCAAATAACGGCAAAAGAATATTTCGTCATCCCTTGTCTGAAAGTAAATGTGCCATCTCAGTTTTATTATTTTTCTCCTTCTGGGACTCTATTCTTCAATTCTTTTTCAAATTCATGAAAATACTTTAAATCAAAAATTGAGTTATTTAGGCTCAATCTACATTATTTTGTCCATTGCCAGTATGACTGTGTGTGAATATAGTATCTTAGAATATAAAATGAAAATACTTTATCATCATTATATATAGAACGCTTCGTTAACGTATATAATGTGTACAGTTGTATGCAATAATTGGTTATATACATCATACTCTACTACCCGCGGTAACCCTCTGTGTATCCTTTCACGAAGCTCTCTTATCCACTAATAGAGCGCTCTCTGCCAATAGCTACTGACTGCACTGTTAAGAGAGCGTTATGGTCTCTTTGTGGACAAGAGAGCGTTATGGTCTCTTAGTGGATAAGAGAGCTTTGTGAAAGGATACCCTGGAAGACTGATTGTGAGCTGGCGCAGTTAGGAGAGCATGGTTGATATAGGCCTACATATAGCATTTAGGTTTAGTGCGGTTTAGATTTGTTGTGTCGTTTATTTATTGCAGCCTAAAAGTGCCATGAGTATACAGTTATTACTCTGTAAATTAATCTTGAATATTCTGTGCCAAACCCCGCCATGACGCGGCCTTACTTACATATACTTGTACCTCCATTGAGATTATAATAGAATTGTAGAAAAGTAGACAGTAATTTGGCCCTTATCGACCTGTACAAAGTGCATCTAATACATTTTAAACCTTATTGATGTGTCCCTCATAAAATATGCGAGGGTATAATATATTGTTCTGGTGCTATTGAAGACTTTGATCAATCTTGTTAAAAATAAATCTTTGTTCGTTTCCGCTATGGTTCCCAGTAGTGGAAAACAGAAGAAACGATATAAGATTTAGTTTCAGATAGATTGAACTTTGATACGAGGGGCACTTGGAAGAAGTTGTACAACGAGGGGAGATAACTGCTGCTTTTGGCAGCTAACTATATTGTTCAAAGGCGTGGTAACGCCGAGTTGTTGCCATTGGTGTAGGATAGTTGCCATGGTGACAGGGTTATATTCCAGTCTCTTTAACGCGCATGGCTTTATAGAGACAATGGAACAAGTACAAAATGATTTATCAATAAGCACCTTTATATAATCTTTATTTTCGTTATTATTCAAATAATAATATTAATAATAATAATAATTATAGTTCTAATATTATCTTTTGCATTTAATATATATTTATTGCAGTTATCTTGCGAACAATACATAATTCTAACACAATATTGGTGCTTATCGATAATCATTTTAATCAGATAAACGATTCAGAAGGAAATGCATACATTGTCATCGACATTTTCAAACTATATCTATATAATTTTATGGATATTTTCTTTTTTCAATTTTACGTTATAGGTCTACGTTTTGTTTGTAATTGAAATACATATAAATATTCTTGAATTTGTCCATTGGTAGAATACATTAATAAATTATTTTAATGCTAAAATGTCGAACTATTTGGCGTCTCAATGAGAACGGTGTTTTTTATAATCGGGACAATTTTGTTTAACTGATTTGTTTGTTTCATTGATCTCAAGAGCGGTGTGGTAAAACGGTTGTGCTTGTTTGTTTGTTTGTTTTTGTTTGTTTTTTTCTCTCTGGGCGTTTGTATCAAGCTGATGTATTCATTAACATTGATTGTCTATCTTCTCGATTTTTGGACTTTATAAACATATTAAATTGACACAAAACAAATATATGTACATATATTTCACTTGCATCGTTTATGAACATAGTTTTATATAATATTACTATATTCGTTTTAGAATTCTATTGTAAAACAAACTGTTATAGTCAACCGTTTACGGTTCTGTCTGAATAATGTATTAACAGCATAAATCAATGTGGAGTTGTTTAACTAATAAATTCAGGAACATTGTAAAAATGTGTATTCATTGGTATTCATCCATGTACATCTTGTATAATAGTATACATAGTCTTCACTTAGCGTCTCTTCTTTGTATTGAAGGTCACTGTTTGACCTTTAGTCACGTGTCATTGACTTTTAGTCACGTGTCCGTATTGCTTATATAAATGCCTGTATACTTACAAGGGTGTTTGCTATTTATTCAATATTCATGCACATTAAAGAGACTGGAAACCACATACATTGTATGTATACTTGTCAAGATAATTCTTATTGCTATTATTTTTATTTTATTATTCATACATTTTCATTGTTTCTTGAATAATATAGCATTTATGTTTGTAAAATATTCCATACGTCCATTCGATTGTTTGCTGACATCGTAGATTTCACTAAAAAAATGGATTGAGCCACTGAAGATGTTTGACCCTTGACCCTTGACCCCCTCACCCCAAGAGTTCACGCAAGAACAGTGCCTAGGAAGCTAGCATCTGTGATTAGCCAATCAGAAATGTTTATCGCGGAGAGGATAGTGACATTATAAACTACTTTATACTAAAACCGTTTGAAATCCTGCTGTCTTCCATTTAGGTGTTTTCGTAATAAAATTCTGTGTACAAAAGTATACGAGTTATTGTTGTTTTCTTTTTAACCCTCTCCCTACTGCAGGAAACCGGAGATGCCCTAAAGAGCAGTGTCTGACTAATCCAGCAGGAAGAGAGGGGGAGAAAAGCATCTTTTAATAGGTCAAAGGTCACTTACCAGGCCAATGTCATTACTTTAGGACAACTTTATATATGCTGACTTCACTATAATATATAGAAGTCGACTACTATTGCGACCGGTTTGCGAACATAATGTGAAATAGACTTATAACGTATGCAATTTACAGTCACCACCAAATTATGCAAATTTAGGATAGGAATGTCAATTTTTGACTTGAGAATGTTATGTTCTTTGTGCCATCAGTTACAAGCTAGCGTGTCTACCACATACATTGAATTAACTCCATCATAAAACTTTCATATTAGGTATTCATATGGGGCATATTATTACCTGTGGAATACAGTATAAGGCCTATGCGCTATGTAATGGATAAAACATGGATCCGAGGGTTTTGTCGAAAATGTAAACACGATTGTACAGGGAGAAACCCTAAAACAAGGTTGACCCCGCACCCAAAACCCCATTCTGCTGCAGGACTATACCCTTTTCTCATTGGCATTTACAAAAGGCCCCACTTTCTGGTAAATTATTAAACTCGTATGAGAGATTGGTTAGATATCAAAAGTGCCGTTTTCCCATGTACAAAGTCAGGCCTTCGTATCTATCGGTTGGATATACGTAAAATCGGCAGGAATACCGTACGAATAGGGTAGGAAAGAACGGCTAACGGCAGGATATACAGCGTTATCGGGTGGATACTCCCACTATCGAATGCATAAGAGGCTGACTATCAGTATATGCAGACACTAACGGATGTACATTCCGC
>JAUTBQ010162256.1:0-12568 GCA_032361185.1 Lepetodrilus ovalis | reverse complement strand
GATGCTGGTGATGATAGTGATGATGATGATGATGATGGTGATGATGATGATGATGATGATGATGATGATGATGATGGTGAATATGAGGACAACGACATGTCAATGTTATAATGTTCGAAAGTCGGTTACATATCCTTTTCCAATAGAATAAAACATGACCAAAAACAATACATTTCCCAGGAGAGGAGAGAATTGACACGGCCGCGGGCATCCATCACATGCAGGACAAAGAATCCTTCACACCATAAAGAATACAGTACACGGTTCAGCCTATAGAGGTATATCAGACAACTTGTTTGCGAACCTTTCATATAGAGATTTTGCAGAAGATACAAAGTCCGTTATGATCACATACCGTTCTCGCAATAATGCCCGTATTCATACATGTAAGTTAAAGCCAATGATACCTCTCATGCATATTGATGACCGATATTTACCTGCTTCTGTCTAGTCATTATTCTTCAACTATCTGTAGGCCTACTTGTGTTTAGAGATACACCAATGCCGGGCAAATAGTCATTAACAATACAGTGAGTAATGAATGCAGGACATACGTGTGTCGTGTGGTCGTATAATATATCAATTGTTGCATTACATTCAATGCAATACCATACTGAAAGGTTAATAATATATATTTGACAATTATATCAATAATTCAATGCTTAAATTAATAAGCTAGTACCTCATGAAATTAAAGGTATTGAGGTATACACCAGAAAGAGCCAAGATTAATTTAGAAACATCGATCGATACTTGGAATGTCGTGTTTCGGTATAAAGCATTAGACAACTGTTACATTTAGGTGTCGCTTCGTCAAGCTTTAACACCAAATGACAGTTATTCCGCCTACACACATCGCTTGTCGTCTGTGTCCGGTTGAGGTCACCCTCATAATGCATCAGTCTCTAATCTTCAACAAATACCAAGAGTCTAGCGTTATCTACATGGAACTAGCGCAATGAGCAGGTACCTTCAAGGAAACTAGCAACACGTGCTGTTATTCTCCCACGTATATACTGGACGTGAAACAGATAACGCGAATTATATCGCATGTCCCGCTTGGATCCCATGTGTGACACAAGGCAGGGTAGGAGCGGATCGATGAATGGCCAGTTTGTCGTCTGCCCGCGAAACACCAGCCTCAGTGTCGTCTGCTACCGAAACTCGGCACCGCCAGTGATACTTGTCTACTGTTAGTCAGCGCGTGAGCTTTGCGAAAACTACCTCTCGGCAGCGATACTAGCAACTCCAGCTGATCAAACATGAATGGCACATAGCCTGTCAAAGACTTTTACGAGGAATTTTATGTTTTTCATGAACTTTGCTGTGGAAGAATTCTCGGAGTGATCTTGGTCCATCACTACGAAGTGGATCTTGTAAATCGAGCAGGTCTCAAATCGTAATGCTAATTGCTATGGAATAATGCGCATATCGACCTGCTGTTAACTGTGTTTCATGGACGTGGTAATACGATGGTAGTGTAGAATAGCGACATAGGGTGATCTTATAAGTGCACAACATACAAAACCGCCGTCGCTCGATCCCGCTGATGTGTTTCAGTTCTTTTAAACTCTTGGAAGTTCGTACGATGCATGGTTAACGACTACGTCAACGACAGCTGCCACCGTGAGATTGGATTATAGTTTGTGTACGATTGATGTTGACATGATCGAGCTGTATGCGTCCTAGAGTCACAGGCAACAGGTAAGCATGATGCAGTCTTTTAATTAATTGGGGTGTGTTTAGAAAGTCTGCGCCAAAATTTAATATTTAACCACCCCCAAAAAAATATAGAACGTGATCCTGGACAATTTAATTAGTCACTTTCGGGTCCAGAGTTCATCTTCAACCCTTTGGACAAAATACACCCCTGATTACACACTGGTGCTATTATTGCCCTGCTGGAGTCCATATACGCTGGCAGCCTTACTTAACCAACGTTAATAACGTCCAGCATCACTAATGTGGATATCCGCAGACACCATCACCCAACCACTCACCACAAAGTGCCCTGAACCTTGAGCTTAGTGAGGACAGGCGTTAGTACTGACTGAGTATGACAACTGTGCACGTGATTCACTAACGCGATGAGAACTACGAGCAGACTACTAGTATTAGAACTCCGACTGTTTAACCACCGTGATCATCACCACACGAGATGTGTTCACTGATACGTGGATTACTAGTACATGTATTCACAGATCACTTTCTACAACTACTGTCCATGTAGGATCCGCGACGTTTGACCGAAAATAAGATCCGTAATGTTACAGAATCAGTAAATAGATTTATTAATGTGAAGGATTGAAGAAAGGTTAGAAGTTAGGCATCCACGCGGTGTGTACCTATACGTGATAGTTGATGCCTGAACGTCAACTACTCATGCTATACCGTTGAATTATAAGATGTACTTCAAATTAACAAGAACTCAGATTTGTTTAAAAATCCTCTTAATATTGGTAGATCTAGCTACATGTATGTGCTGTGTATTATTAATGTCTTTAACTGCTTACAATTATCTAAATTAATGTCCATATATTATGAAGACAGTTGAAGGATTTGATTTAGAGGTAAAATATGAGCAGATAATGATGCCACATAATTATTATACATTTATCAATAGTGGTCAGGCGGGTTGTATAACAACATTCTTAGGTATCTCCCTTTGCGACTAACGTAGCTAAAGGGGTTATCTTACTTGGGTGCGCTCACTGGCAAGGTCGCAATGAACGACGTGAAAGAAAACAATATAAAGTTGGACATTTATGTCTAATTGGACTATCGTATATAGTGCCCCAATGCATATATCTCCCATCATTAACGAATGAATTAAATTAGGAAATACGACTACTACAGTTATGGTGTTAGAAAGTGTCACGTGTAGGCGACGTCGTGTCTTAAACTAAATTGTAATACTTCGCTATATTCCATCTTCTCACACGCTTATATCTATATATAAGTGCCATGTGCCCTCTGCAGTTGGTGATTAGCAAGACGTCAGATACTTCCTGATTAAATGACAATAGATACATGTAGACGTGTCTATAGAGATAATGTATGGCCTTCATGTTATAGTACACGGCGTTGTCTGTTTCTGTGCATGTGACTGTAGCTGCTGTCTGACAGTATGTGGCCGTCCAAGACTTTATATGTCTCCCTAAGACATTGTCTGTGACCGTCCAAGATGTTGTCTGTCAGAGATTACGTCTGTTTTGTTATTGCTCTTGACCGATCGAGACAATTTATTTTACTGAGTAGTAACATTATCTAGTCGAGACCTCGTACACCTGGAAAATGTCCGCAAGTACTATATGTATCATGTGCACCGTCTTCGATGATCTGAGCGACTAAACTCCCAGCCATTTCTGACAGAGAACATATTGTGTCCTACCATTTAAGCACATATACTTATTTTAGACAACTTCGAATATATGTCGCAGCCAATCCAACAATAATTGTTATCGTATGTGATTCTTAGTCTGCATTGTCACCCTTAAGTGTATTCATCGTCACATGCCTACAAAATAACTCTATTTAACATCATCCAGTCTTGCCAACATGCTTAAATATATCTTACATTTGGGCATGCGATATTCCATCATAGTCTTTATCAATATGATAAAAACCAATATGGCCATTTAAAGAATGACGTCACGGTCTTGTCATCGCTCAGCAGGTTTCATTTTGACTTCGTCTGGAGTCACCGTCAAAGGAAGCCTCACATTTAGCAATGACGATCTCATTCCACGTCAATACACCGTCATAAACGTTCTCTTCCTAGTCCACGCTGATTCTGTTACCTAAAGCCACACTCCAATGTACATGACTCCAAGTGTCCCTAATAGTTTCTTCTTTCATGCCAGTCTTATTGATAAGCGGACACGGTTTATTCAAAAGGAAATAGGATATTTAAAAGCATACTATCACATATGGTTGACCATTGTAATGGACGAACGAATTTCTATCTGAGATTGCTTGCGTTTGATTTTTCCACCACACATTTGTTATTGACTGGTATACTTATTCCCCAACACTCGCTAGTTAACAAACATTTAATATGTTATATGATTAATAGGAACGTAGCTCCAATTATCTTGTCAATATAACATATAACTGTAAGATCGAATTGCTCGAAATGTGGATCGACAAAATGGATTTTGTTAATATTAAATTGATGATTATATTAGTATCACAAATGAATGTAGTTTGCATTTATTACACAAATATAGTGCTATGCGCTCATTAAAATTTGTGATTGTATTCCTTTAAGAAACGGTTCTTTCTTTGTAGAGTCAATGATTATAAACTATCTTTGTAGAAGCATCTAGTTTACTAATTACAAGCGATCTTACCCATGAATACAGAATGATCCCGTTACCGTGTGTAACACAAAGCTCGGAGATTAAAGACAGTAGTTGGGATAATAGCATGCAGCGAGATGATGCAAGTCATCTAATCAGTCATCAAATATATATAAACAAAACAAAAAATGCGTTTGTCTTATCCATGGGGTGTGTACAGTGCGCCATCGATTCTTAAGTAATATGTGCATGCAGACTACGCTGTCATCTATATTACCCCGGGAGCTGAGTAGGCCTACCATACTATCATTAGCATCAATGTTTTGATCATGAACATTACTTATTGCGTGTTTAAGTCCCCTAGCTGAGATAAATCGCATGCATTTTGGTGTAGTTAACCCACTTAATAGTCAGAGGGTGTTTTACGCGAAAATAAATATATTTGATTAATCATTTCGAGTGCTTTATTCACCCAACCATTTATTCTGCGTGTCCCAAAGGTCAATATTTCAGTATTTAATTCAATTCCTTGATATTTCCGTGATTTAATAGAATTATTTCGTAGGTGGTCCAATACTATCAACGATGAGTATGTAACGTGAGTGCATTTTGCGGTTCCAGCTCAGATTTATCCCCACGTTATCATTAGTATCGGTGCATGTGCGCCTTTAATAATTATGTCCTCACCTTCTGGCCTCGATGTACCGAGTCGTTTGTTATCTTTCCATGATCGCAATCCGACGCACAATAGAGGTTTTGTAAACATCCGTGACTGATATAAATACGCCTGTAGGTATGATGGTAATTTCCAGATATCCGAGCTGAATTTCTCCATCATACTGACAATCCCCAAACAGGCTGCAGGGGGCAAATGATAAATAGGAGCTTTCCATTCCCAATACTACAATACACAATACTACAATACACAATACTACAATACTACAATACACAATACTACAATACTACAATACACAATACTACAATACACAATACACAATACTACAATACACAATACTACAATACTACAATACACAATACGTAACCGCGGTAAAAATACACCGATTTCATAAAAGCCGATCTACTTGCTTCCATTGATCCTGTGAAAATTGAAAGTTTCCGCAAAATTAACCAACACGATCACCCACAATGAAGTTTGGCACACTTCATTAAAATTAATCAAGACTTCCCCACATGACGTGGCCCCGAGCAAATCACAATTGTATGTTGCCTTGACCTTATAAACGTAAAGATGTTCCAATACCCGTTGGGGGACATGGCGTTTCATTGCATAATAGAACGTGTAGTTTAATATAGCCATCGGCAAATGACACGTATATTCAGCACTAGAAATCAATTAATTTTAAGATGGCAAAAATCACGGTTAATATCAGCGTGGATTTTAGATGGTATTGCTTGAAGCGTTGTGAAGAAGCATCGAAGAAGTAACTAGAAAACTGTTTTCGGGGAAATAATAACTATGCAGTATTTAAACTGTGTTATTTATCGGTTAAGTTGAAAGGAAAATCCAAGAAGGTTTTACGTCAAAGTCGTCATCTCCATTGTTTAGATAGATTTGGATTGCAACAATTTAATTGAACAAATATTTGAAGCTACTGCTACTTATTATTTATCGAAGTTAGTTTACTGAGAACAATGTTTGGTGTATATGATTATCCAGTTTCCCAATGTTCTTGTCCACGTGATATATTAGACCAATACGTTCATCATTATGATAAAAGGAACCGCCGTCGTAAACTTAACGTACGTTCATAATTACGGAAGCTGAATAATTTGATTGATATGCTTTCGCTAAGAAGGTACACATTTGTCTAACTTCAAAATATAAGTTATCTGTAGAGCAGGTGTTATGGAATTCAACACAAACAAGAATCTTTCTGATGTTGTTTTTCTGTATCAATTTAACCCCATGAATACTTCAACTGCTTAATCAGTTCCTGAAAGATAAAGAATGTTTTTTTTTTATGGAATTCATGTGAATTTATTGCTATTTGACACGAAATGGACATGCTGTTTTTATCAAAGAAAGGACAGGGGAACACAAGTCGACTGAGCTAATTGACTTTACAAGTTACCACCTGTTGATACAGGAGCTTATCAAAGTAAACTGCACTTGTTCTCTCTGATCTATGTTATTAGTGGCACCAGTTTTACCTTGCTGGTTTCAAAGCGATGTTAATGTTTCATAGCAATGATTCATGAACTATGCAGAAACTCCATTAACTTCGTCTACCGTTACCGTAATTAAGATCATCAGCTGCCGAGCTGGTCTTGATTCGAAGATTCATTGGCAGCTTTCTAGGACAAATATCAGATATCATAGCAGGGCGTATCTACTAGTGTCTAATAATATATCATAGCAGGACGTAATTACTGTTATCTAATAAGATGTCATAGCAGGGCGTATCTACTAGTGTCTAATAATGTATCATAGCAGGACGTAATTACTGTTATCTAATAAGATGTCATAGCAGGGCGTATCTACTAGTATCTAATAATATAGCATAGCAGGACGTAATTACTGTTATATAATAAGATATCATAGCAGGGCGTATCTACTAGTATATAATAATATAGCATAGCAGGACGTAATTACTGTTATCTAATAAGATGTCATAGCAGGGCGTATCTACTAGTGTATAATAATATATCATAGCAGGACGTAATTACTGTTATGTAATAAGATGTAATAGCAGGGCGTATCTAATAGTGTCTAATAATATATCATAGCAGGACTTAATTACTGTTATCTAATAAGATGTCATAGCAGGGCATAACTACTAGTATCTAATACTATATCAAAGCAGGACTTAATTACTGTTATATAATAAGATATCATAGCAGGGCGTATCTACTAGTATCTAATAATATATCATAGCAAGACGTAAGTACTGTTATCTAATAAGATGTCATAGCAGGGCGTAACTAGACCTACTAGTATATAGTAATATAGCAAAGCAGGACGTAATTACTGTTATCTAATAAGATGTCATAGCAGGGGCTTAACAACTATTATCTTATAAGATACCACAGAAAGAGCGTTACTATTATCAAATATCATAGTATGGGCGTATTTACTATTATCTAATCAGATATCATAGCAGGGGCGTAACTACTGTTATACTGTTATACAATAAGATATCATAGCACGGACGTAACTGTTAATAAGCCACAACAGGACCGTGTCTGCAACTAATTTTATATTTAAACAGAAAATTCAGGACTGTAAATTTATTTTACTCGTTGCTACGCCCTCGCACTGGTAAAAAGAAAGAGTCCAGCCGTACTTAGATAGGTTAGATAGCACGTCGATATACGTACGTTCTTGCAGCGCGAGCTAGCGTGGTGCCTAGTAAAGCTGCTTGCAATAACGACTTCTGACATTGGTGTGTACCAAACATCATTTGCCGTGCAGCTATCTCTTCACACCTTCTTTAATATCCGTGTTGCCGTTATCCGTGTATTCGGATATTGTAATGCATTTAATCAATAACCAAGCGGATATGGAGACTCAGTATATTAATTTGTGGTTCGATCCGCCTTGTTTACGGCCCAGAAATGTGACCCAGACACGACTCCATACAATGGTTTCCAGAAGAGACGTCATCGACCAGCACCACCTAGGTCGCTATCTGGAGTTGCGGGAGGTAACGGTGAAGCGCGCGGATGAACCTAGTAGTAGTATCTGTCGAGTGGTAATAATTACGAACACAATGCGCGCGGACAGCCCAATGAGATGGTCAAGTGGTCAAGACTACACTGACCCCTAGGATCACGTCAGCCCGTTCAGGTGGCCACACCGCCGCGGACGGTCTAAAGCCGTCAATCCAAATGACACCAACGCCTAACTTAGTTATTGTCAATCGTAATATGTTGTACGATTTATGCGACAGTGATTGGACACGCGTTGTATTACTTGGTCTCGTTTGTCATATATGTGTGAATAATGCTCGGTCCCGTGGGTTATTGCCAATGGCTGAGAGTCGAATTACCGTATCTCCTAGACTAGAAAAGCATACAGAAACACATAATGTCGGTGTAGTATAGATAGCGGACGTGCAATGGTGCAGTCGGCGGATGTAGGATTAGATAATGTCAAAAGGCTTTGGAATAGTGCTGTGTCTAGACCACTTGACTACGAGTCCAAGGTAGAACGGTACCACGTACAATTACCTGCATATATCAAAGATATAATACTAAATAAAATAAATATTTGTATAGCGCAAAAATCCAGAATAGGTATATAGCCAGCATGCCAGCATTATTGTGCATTGGCCCAATTGCGAGTTCTTCAACCATTGAAACTGATATTCGCGTTGTCGCGGAATTACCCACTCTCTCATTTCACTGTGTACCACCACAATGCCAGGAATGAGCGTGGACTTTCGTTTTCATGTCTACGCAATTTGGCCTCAATGAATGGCAGAGCTATGATGACATAACTAACCACGTGTTCAATTCACCTAGAATGTGAAGCGAATCCTGTCTAAAGTCAGAGCGGAATTTCAATATGTATCGTCGACGTGAATTCGTATAATGCATCATTGCCACTATACGAAGACGTCATAGACCTTAACAATGGGTTTACGTACTTATTTACGTTTACAACATCAGTAAGTGGAGTGTTACCGCGTATAGGCAACAGTGCTGTATTCGTAACTACAATTAGTCCTAACATGTTACATCACTCTTCTGTTGATGACCTATGAAAGAGTTACAACATCTACCTTTAGATAATCAATACTGGTCATATATTCTAGTAATCAACAATCGGCAACATGGCAACTCATCTTATGATTATACACATATAGAATCTTATGTTTTTACATATGTATTGAACAACCTCTACACATGGTGTGGGTGCATGAGTTACTTTGGCCTACCGTAAATGCCTTGGACACGAACTACAATACTTGACATTTATAAAAACTTCTTTTGAAGATGCACGTACAGTGGCACATCAATGATGTCAACAGAGGATTCTGACAAGCATTGACAAAAACAAAAACTATTGTGTTAAGTAAATTACCGACATCACAAGGAGTGGCCAACACTTTTATTGTATTTATTTTTAATACGTGGAGATACAAATAAGATACAAATATGAAATATTTGAAAGCCAATGGAACATGCCCGGAAAATGGAGATTGTTACAAAATATACGTGTGTGGACAAATCAAATGTATTACTTTCATTTAAAGTACGTTTGATCATACAATATGTTAATACACCGTGATTGTATACCTTTACAAATGTGTACATTGTTCCTATCTGTCATTTTCTTTTGTAACATACTTTAGCATACAGACGAGAAGGACATGGAATGGTCAAAGTAGACGGTCATCAACTAGTCATGTCATCACATCCATGTACCCAGACAGCCGCTGTTCGTGTATGATATAAATGCGGTGTTTGACCCAATCAGACGATGTCAGATTCCTCTCGAGTCTTCATTGTCACAATCAGTGGCTGTCATAACTAATGCGTCAATGCCTTGCGGAAATAGCGATAGTGAAATTACAGTCTCAAATCCCCATCAGATGAGAATGATGAGATGGCAATGCGCTGATTAGGGGAAGCCAAGACACAGAATCAATTAGCAATCAAGGTTTCATTATGATGATGGATCTGTCGAACTGCTTCACTGGCCAGGGAGAGCTCCACGGATACCAGCTGGATATTTCGGAAAGGCCTGGTGCCAATTGATTTACATTTTGTGATATACTGCCTTCGCATTATATTCTGTAAAACAACGCAGTTGAATTCGCTGTTGGCGTGTGCGAAGCTATGGTACGCTAATATGGTATGACAAGTCTTGTCTCAGTTTGATAATAATTTCTGCACGCGCAGATTTCCATGAATTGGCAGATCCCTTCCATGTAAGTAGGTATCACAGCATTGACAGCGCACGGTCTAGTTCTTTACAGGAAATGAACTGAATGTACTGAACCTTAGTCAGAATCCACTTGGGAGGAGACGAAGAGTTCAGTGTTGTAAATAAGATATCATTATAGCTAATGGAGGGGTCTCGAGATGGGATTTATCCCAGCAGGTGTGAAATGAATACATTCAGAATGGTTCCCGTTTGATATTACCGTTAATATCCATTCTTAGATCAAACACTAGTATAGAATTTGGCTCGAAATGTCTTCAATATGAATATTCAAACACAGAAACAGATTCTTTCTTGTATGAATATTGACGTATAACTGTAAATTATAGCCTCTTGACTGATCTTGGTATCCTTTCACGAAGCTCTATTATCCACTTATAGACCATAGCACTCTCTTTGCCGATAGCTAATGCACTGCAAAAAGAGCGCTACGCAGTCTCTTAGTGGATAAGAGAGCTTTGTGAAAGGATACCCAGGGCAAGATGCGTATCTTGGTATGATATGCAGAGATATCTTAGTATAATAGTATAGTATAATATGCAGAGAGACCATTGGTGAAACATTGCAATGCCTATATACCAGTGCCAGCAGATATAAACAAAACCATCCATAATGTTGCGTGCACGTTCTAACAGACAGGTAGGTGGGCAGGATAGCACCTGCGAGACCACAAGGATAGAGAGATCAGTTTGGGTGCCAACCTCACGACTAGACAGACGAATATTGAGAAGGAAGAGCGATAAGACGCAGTGGGGCCATGGAGTTGCTACTTGTATCGATATATATAATATATATCATGTGGGGTTGGGGGTGTAGGTGGTGGTGTGTGTGTGGGGGTGGGGGGGTTGTATACATATAAAAGGAGAGGATAAATTCCCTATCCATCGTAAGTGTCAAATGGCTTTCAAACATGTGCAATCAACTTGGTAGCAACTGTCAAGTGACTTTAAAACATGTTTAATCAACTTCACACACTCTGCCATTGGCCTTGGACCCTAGAACGCTGATGTCGATTTCATGACAGGCGCTGTCCAAAGACACCAATGACAATGCTCTTGACTGTTCAGGATTTCCCAGTTGAGCTAGCCTATGCCATACATCTCCTCTGTTGATCTACAACTCACGTTTGAGTTCTCTCCATGCAGTCTTTTACTGTCACACGTACTATACAAGTAATGAATGTATATCAACAGTGGACAAGCACCTGTTGCTAAAACCATCATCACATATTCGTCCCACTAGGTGGTCCTTCTAATTAGATTCAATCCGAGGTCGTGTCCGGTCTTACTACTAGTGTCTGACTTGAGAACAGACGCTTCCCTCAACACTGTGCTTATGTTCATTCCTTACCACACACACACACACACACATACACACGCGCGCGCGCGCGTGTGTGTGTGTGTGTGTGTGTCTTATGCTACATAAGGTTATACATCCGCATTTTCCGAAATTTAATTAGTGATATTATGTACATACATTCGGGGGTAGATCGTTGGTGGTATAACCGCTCCATTCACATTAATATGCAACCGAAGATTATATTTACATTAAGAAATGTTGAAGTTCTTTTAAGTTATTTTCACCCGTAATGCTACTTTTCACACGTCCAGTGGTCATTAACCGCTGGTTTGTAACATTCTGACCACGGACCTTCATGTATTTATACTTCGTAATAAACTCATTTGACCTAAGATGGCGACATTCCCCGTTGTATACGCGAACCATTAATCATCTATATATCCAAACCAAATATGCACATTACGTGCTCCGGGACCGCTGAAGAATGTCATTGTTATGCAGAAGGAATATTAGTGTGCAACAAAGATTCGTATATTAAACATCGGCTGATGCTCATTGATATGAGATAGATTCCTAACTAGGCGCATTTCTTGTGTTGTAACAACATCTATCCCAACCATTAGTCCCTGAAGGGGTATAAAACCTGGAAAATGGATGTAATTGATGGGTTGGCTATTGGATAATTACAGAGAATTCCTGAGAGGCAGTAAAAGGTAATTTACAACACGGATGAGTTACAACGCATATCAGATTCAACTGTCCGCTAATGACCTCTACAACAATGGAGGGAAGGTGGGTCCTCCTGTACGAACTGATGTAACGCTAGAGGGAAGGTGGGTCCTAATGTACGAACTGATGTAACGCTACAGTAATCCCAGCTTCAACACTACCAATGATTTAAACAATATTTATTCTCATGAAAGAATATACACACATGACATTTAACAATACAATAATTTACATAAATCATTGACAAACATGATGATAACATCCTATATTAATGTCGCTCCCCACAAAACTAAAAGGATGAAACAGCGGAAAACATTAATATTAGAAC
>JAUTBQ010162245.1:0-12569 GCA_032361185.1 Lepetodrilus ovalis | reverse complement strand
ATTCACACATTCTGGTTAGATGCTTTGTTCATTGTGACGTCATTGTGACGTAACTAGTTAAACCTGGCTCCCGATAAATGCTAAGCTCAGGCGTAGCGCAACAACAAGGAAAAACTAGTCAAAACTCATTCCCCGTTGCAGCGGGGAACATTGAAAATAATTGCCCTCGCCTCCACTGGTCTCAGCCAATCAAAATCCGACATTCTTGTGTGAAGTAAGATAATGACCGACATTCATGGTGCTGAAATAGGCAGGTTTTGATATTGAGTTAAAGATTGTGTGTCCTTCATTTCTAAACTACTAAATAGATGATGTTGTTCTCTGGTACCGGCAGATAATGATGTCCACACTGAGGTACATGGAGTGTCTGATGTTGGTGGCGTTGCTGGGATCTATTTTTCAAACTACAGGTAATGTGCGCTGCGCTAACCATTCTCAGCTCCATTGGTTACACCCAGCTATAAAGTATACCCTGAGCCAAGGTTCGCAATTAACACTCGCCTGCTCGCTCGGACATCTTCTCCCAATGCTAAAGGTGTCATAAGAGCTAAGGCAGAATTGAAATTCACAACATTTGTTATTTGTATCACTATTCGGGCGAGTGTGTTTTAAGGTTAGTTTCTATCCCTGCCCATGCTATCACAGTTGGTATGTTGTAAATTATTTCATTGATGTTTAATTTTTTTGGATTGCAAGATATTGAATGAACATTTTGTTATGGTCCTGGAACAGGACACCCTAACTGTTTGCTGCTTTTCACAAATAAAAAATATATGTGTTGAACATTTTTCATGCATGTCAGATGGAGCCAATACAAAGATCATGTGTGAAACTTTTGCGTGCATCGGACAACCGTTTGAGATCACGTGCGACATCGAAGGAGAACTGAAGTCTGGAATAGCCTGGTCTGATCCAGGAAACAGGAATGTGGTCTCGTGTAACAGCGATGGCGAGTGTATTCCTCTCCGCGGCTACCACCTCGTCAACAAGACGGCGGCCAGACAAGTGCTGCGTATTACGAGGGTGTCGTCTAGTGACGTCGGGGCGTGGCGGTGTGCCGACGGAATTGGACAAGTGCAGCCCATGTGCAACGTGTCTGCTCTGGGTAGGTTGAGGTGTAGGCTGCTGTTTGACAGTCTTTTTTCTATTCTACCTTGGTTGAGCTGTATCGAGGTATTTTTGAAAAGTTGTGTTAAAATAATTTTGCCAGCCATCAAGTTGTGAAGATTTTAGTCTTCCTCTCATTCTGTTCACTGTTTTAATGTTATTATGTAAACTATCGTACTATGAATTATATTTACTTTTTTAATTATATCGCAATATTTTGACAGATATTTTGGTCATAATGCAATGATGTTGATTTTTCTTTACAATTTATTAACATTTATTATTTTAAAGGCATAATATCACAGATATTTATCGTTATTTTGTACTAGTTCTTAGGTACAACTGCAAAGTACATTCACTTAACATAAATAATATCATGTTTGTACTTCCAAAAACCTTTCCACCGCTGTATGGTAGATGGAATTCCACTATATAATCATGTAAAACTGCACGATATAACTTTGATAGCAATTTTATAATGAGTAAGCAGGAACGTTCTCATGTCACTTCTGTAATATCTTTTAGTATTTATTTTTCACTCACCATTTCAGAGGCACCAGTGCTTTCTGGGGTCAAGGCCACATGTGACAGACACGGGAATGACGATAGTTTCGATGTGGTGTGTACTGGAATTACCTCCCCTGGCACCCCAGCAGCCATGTTTGATCTCAAAGTAAGTGGACCCAGACAGCAGGGATGGAAATTAGCACTCGCCAGCTACCCCGGGCCATGTCCCCCAATGCTAACAGTATCCTAAGAGCTAGTAGAAATTCGGACCGAAAGGTACCAAGTTCAAATCCCCCCCACCCACGGGAGCCCGGTGTCAATGTACACAGAAGTTACATTCTGATGCAATATTGATAGGATGCACTGTCTGTAGAGTGGTAGAGTGGCACTACAGTTATCATCCTTGGTCTGTCAGTACCAGCTGGTGCTTGCAGGTTTACTGCAACATTCAGCTCTACGGATGTTGCGGGTTTCCTCCTGCCCTAAAACTGATAATTCGTGATGTTAGTGAAAGATTCTAGAAAGAAAAAATGTAGAAATTCATGTTTTTTGTAAACATTTGTTATTTGTATCACTATTCAGGCAAGTTTCCATTCCTGAGACAGGGATCCAGACAAAACATTTTGAATTACTTGACCACAGGACAAGTTAGGGCAAGTTGCAAAGGCACCAAATTGCTGTATGTTAAAATATAGGTTGCAGTGCAATTTAACTTGCCCATGCACATCGGTCATCTGTTAGTCTAGACTAGAGCCCTGGTAGGTCATGTCGTGGAGGCAACACAAGCTTCTGTAGTGAAACTGTTGATCATCTGCAGATTGGCTGTTTGTGTCAGGAGTGGCAATTTTCGGTGGAAATATGATGGTATATTTGTTCAGAATCGATTTGTTTGCCCTGGAAGTGACTTGGGGCCCAGACCAGAGCGTTTTCTGCTGAAATCACGATTACCTTCAAGGCTGCGAAGGCAAGACACGTTATAGTGAAACAACTGATCATTTGTAGAACAGTCGGTTAGTTGGTCATACCACAGCTTGCATGTTTTATATGTTCGAGGTATTTATTATGATATTATTTTTTTTTAACTTAGAGCCACTTGCAGGATTATTTCACTTGTAAGTTTTATCACAACTTGTCAGTTTTATGGTAGGAGGAAACCCGCAACATCCGTAGCACTGAATGTTGGAGTAAACCTGTGAGACTGGGTGGTACCGACAGACCAAGGATGATAACTGCATCAAGCCCATTTGAGCAGTTATTCTGGATATTTGCGCTATGATAATAAATAATCATTGCCATGGTTCAGGCTGCGATACCATTAGAATTGGGAGCAATGGAGCAGGCGAATGTTAATTGCGATCCCTGTATACTATGAACCCAGGATCTTTTGCTCCAAAGTCGACCGTTCTACCATTGTGCTACCACAAGGCCCTGTATGTTGTAAGCCAGATTATTTTTCTTCTTATTATTACATGATAAAAACAGGAAGTGCTACAATCAGCACCCTTTTATTGTTGTTTCAGTGGGACAGTGGATCGCGGCAGAACATAACACAGAACACCAGTACCCATGTGATGCATGACCTTGTCGGGTCACAGATCATGTGTTCTGTTGTCGGGCCCTCCACCGTGTGTCTCAAAGATGTGGTGACCTCAGGATCTGCTGTTTGTCCTGGTGGTGAGTGGTTTGAGCACATTGGGAGCATTCTCCGCCTCCTGGGATGGATGGACTTCAGTTTTCAGGCTCGCTCATACGAGTAGATCGGTTGTACGAGTAGAACTTGTTCTAGCCATGCGATCTCGGCCGTTGCAATCCGTCAATTGGAATCATGAAACGCGTTGTATGTACACGAATGTACAATCGATTCCACCTTAAACTAGCATCTATGGACAAGCCAGTCTTCTTTGGTTGACAGAAGTGATTCCAAAATATTATTAATACTTACAGTGTCCCCTTGATATAATGCTGAAGTTGGGGTCCATGACATACCTCCTGCATAATAGTACCCACCTTATACGATATTGCATGGAAATAACGAAAATAAAAATGGGATCCACGTCTGACCACGCCTTATATCCGAATCCTCTGTGTATCGAACCATGTTTTATATCGAGGGGGCACTGTATTAGGAATAAATATCTGATCTAATAAACTAATTTTTTGTCCAGGCTACCATTCAAAAGAAAGATCATAGCGCTTACAAGAGTTTCAACCCCTGTCCGTGTGCTGTGAGTTACCATGGTTACCATTGTCGTAGCTCTACCATCGCTCTGGAGTACAGGTCTTGGATGATCGATTCAGGTCTCGGATGACTGATTATGATTTATCAAGTATGCCGAAGATGAAGCAGATTAGCTGGACATTTGTGTGCCTTTTTACCCCAAATAGTGTTTCTTATTTCAGCGGTTACCAGTTATTCCGTTCCTTTGATAATCGGCGTGGTGTTGGCATTCCTTGTGCTGATCGTTCTCGGGGCCGACCTGTACCGCTGCAAGGCTCACGATGAAGGCTTCGTCTACTTCCTGCACGGAAAACTGTGTCGCAGAGGCAAGCCTGTGCCAACAGACGAGTACGTACTGTGCATGTCACCTGTTCAAACCAGACAACCTTGTCAAACCAGACTTAACCTGTACAAACCAGATTTAACCTGTTCAAACTAGGTTTAACCTGTTAAAACCAGATTTAACCTGTACAAACCAGATCCTGTTCAAACCACCTCCTGTTCAAACCAGCAATCTTCACCACAAGTAAGGTCATGTTTAACTATATCTTCACCACAAGTAAGGTCATGGTTAACTATATCTTCACAAGTCTAGTCAAGTACTAGGTGGAAGTTCTAGACTTCAGAAAGGAAGAGGTATGTAAGGGAAGTAACTCTGGCGCAAACTACACTTTTCGGAAAGTCCTATCCTACCTATATCTTCACCAAAAGTAAGGTCATGTTTAACTATATCTTCACCGAAAGTAAGGTCATGTTTAACTATATCTTCACCATAAGTAAGGTCATGTTTAACTATATCTTCACCGAAAGTAGGGTCATGTTTAACTATATCTTCACTGAAAGTAGGGTCATGTTTAACTCTGTCTTCTCTTTCAGACTTGAGCCAAAAGCTGCACCTGGAGAGACAGATCCTGAGAAAAAGTAAGTAGCAAATGTTCCGCTTCTTTTCTGGTAACCATGGTAACAGGAATGTATGCGTTCTGTCAGCATGGGATGATTTATTTTCTGATAACAGGAATATTGTTGCACTGGTAATACAGTGTCCCCTCGATATAACGCTGGTAATACAGGAATAGCTGTGTTCTTGTATTATCAGAACATTTATATTCTGGTAACAGGAACATTTGTCTTCTAGTACCAGGGCCCGAGATTACGAAACTTTCTGAGTACGATTTCATGCTCAACTCAGAGGTTTGTTCATTAAACGTCATGTGACGTCATAGCCTGAGTACATCGTTGCGTCTAGGGCTATGACATCACATGACGTTTTATGAACAAAACTCGTTTAGCATGATATCGTACTCAAGAGAGTTTTATAATCTCGGGGCCAGGTGTATTTGTATTCTAGTAATGCAGGATAATTATGTTCCCTTGATAATGCAGGAACATTTATGATATCCATAGGTGTGTTCAGGCTGCACTACTTTTCACTATGTAGCATACATTATGTCGGAAGCCTTTCAGCCAGCCATATGTATAATATGTATGAAACACTTTTCACATGGATCTGTACCGCATATTATTTCTAGGAAAAATAATGTAGTAAATGTAGTAGTAAATGTAGTAGTACATGTAGTAGTAAATGTAGTAGTAGTAAATGTAGTAAATGTAGTGCAGCCTAAACACATTCCTGGTAACAGAAGTATTTGTTTTCTGGTAATATTCATATTCTGTATAACATGACATCCTAGGAATGTACGATTCATGTATTTTAAAGTAAATTGGTATTAGATTTTTCCTGGTAATTTTGTTGAGTATCTTTGATGTCTGTTTTCAGTGCTCCTGAGAAGAAACCGTTGTTGGATGAGAAAGCCACTGACAAGTGAGTTGTCTCCCTTTCACCATTATGAAACTGACGATGGTAAAAGTTGAGTTCGTGTGATGGCACGCGAGGACGTCGGACTACGTGGATGTAGTGTCTCGGTATCAGCACTGGTAGATAGGTCAGACAGTAGCGTTGTTGTCACAACACGGTTTTCATTGACACACAAAAACATACATGTATGACTCTTTCTTGAAGCAAATGACCCATACAGATTTCCTGTAAGGGTAAACATTTATTCAATAGTAATAATTATGATTTGAGTTGTAGTTTTGAGTGTCATTTTGACTCCATAATCTGCAAGAATAGGGAAGGCCGTGGCCTTGAGATTATGAACCTTTTTGAGTACGGTTATTGTCAATTTCATGCTCACGGTGAAATTGCGTTATTTTTTTACCAGCAGCATACAAAAAGGTTAATCCGAATAACTTGGAAGCCATCTTTTTACACAGCACTATCACATTTCTCTGTTATTTATTTTTTTAAAAGCCATTTCATTGTTTGTCTGTAGAGCAAGTGCCACTGTTGAAGAAGAGACGAAGCCGGAACAGGAAGACAAGATGGCCGACAAACAGGAAGTGACATCAGAGGTCAAGGAACTGGAACCAGAGGACAAAGACCCTGATGTGACACCGATCGTGGAGGCGTCGGACGACCGCGAACCTGCCAGTGTGGAGGCGCCACCTATCAAGCCACGGTCGAAGATTGGCGGAGAGAAAGAAGCTGCCACCACTGGGGACAAATAGTGGAAAATGTCGAACGAGTTCAGAAAAACCTGTTGGCCATAGTTGGCATGTTTTGATTTGTATTTGTTTTAACGCAAGTTCCCTGTTCTATGATATACATTTACTAATGTTAGGGCTTTTAATGAGATTTATATGAAATATAGTTAACTTGCACAATTTATGTTCATTGGCAAACGTCGATGTCAACAAGGTATTAAATAAGTAACTGTATACTCTGTAATAACAAACATGGTAATATATTTTTACACAGGAAAACAATTGTGAACATCGTTAATATATTTGATTGTTCCTAATATATTTGTCAATGACCTTGATCTTGATATACAGTGTCCCCTCGATATAATGCTGAAGTTGGGGTCCATGACATACATAGTATATTACAGGGAATTAACAAAAATAAAACTGGGATCTATGTATGACTCCGAGTTATATCCGAATCCGCGGTGCATCGGACCGTGTTATATTGAGAGGGCACTGTATATGAACTACCAGATCTGAAATGAATTGTGGTTTTCTTGGAAATTGAATCTACTGATGATCTTTTTCAAGATGACAGCCCAGATTGCCATTGGAAACCACATTTTTGATTTTCCATTTGGTCCAGTTCTCTGAGATTTGATGTCATGGAATCCAGAGACTGTTATACTGTCCATGGAAATTACCGTCATTTTATTTATTTAATATTTTTATTTCTATGTTTTTTAAAGACAACTATCCCGATGCATAGCTGTATATCTCAATGTGGCTGTAAGTTTACATGTTCCATTAATATAATATTTCATTATGCCAGACAAGATTCAGAATGATTTGCATGAAGAACAAAGAAAAGTAGTGCAGACCAAAAAGCATTAATGTACCTTTGCCACATGATGGTTGTTGTAGAACACAGGGCTGCAGTGCGTGCAGTATTTACGTTACGTTATGTTTGTTAGTTGCTACGTGGTTACCCTATTAGTGTACCACCAGTCATTTTGTAACTATAACACAACTGTGCAATGGCCCTAGCTGATGCTTGGTATGTTTTCAGCTATTGTCTAATGGTACCTACATACCGTACTTTCCCTACTCCATTTGTTTTAGTCTCCTGTCTCAGATCGAGACTCGGATATCTGGGTCAGGTCCATTCTTGTGCCGGGTAATATAGTGACTGTTTTGCCAATTATATCTTCGTTCATTCATTATTGCTCAGTTCATAGAAACTATTTCCGTGTTTGAATATACAGCATATACGTGAATATGTCGCATTTGTAGAAATACAATCCCATCGGGCAACGTGTGATTGAGCAGCTGTATATAAACGAGCAATCCAGGCATGTCCGACTCTTGCCGTGATTACCTGTAAGGTTTGAACGCATTGAATCGGTCGTCGAATGTAGATATGCATCCTTACATTCGCTGACATTTTATCAACATTTTTATTCATATTTATCTCATCGTAAATGTGTGAAAGATTCGTGCAGCGACGCTAAACTCGATTGTCACACACTCATTCATCTTGATATACCATCATATACCATGTGCTGGTGTCATGCCCATTTGTACCTCCATTGTGTACATCCATACCCCATCTCACAACATTCCACAAGCACTCGATAAACGGCCGTTTGTAACTCTCCGCGGTCTGTACAGGATCTAGCGAGAGTGCTGCGTCAGTTGTGTCTGCAACATCCACGCTATGTGCCCCAGCAGTTGCAGGTTTCTTCCTGAAGATCAGTTGCAAGCCGTAATATCGTTGCAAATGGGTGAAAGATTCCCGCAGAGACATTAAACTCCATAATCACTCACTCACCGTAATACGAGCGAAATAACCTTGAAAGTGTTTCTAGGCCCTCGACAAGAACAATAATTTCAATATCCATACCATTAGACATTAAGTTTTAACAAATGAATATTGATTTGTTGGATATTAAAATAAGACAATTTTTGAAGACATTGAACGTTGTGTTGTTCTTTGTCTGATCTTCCATGATCCCACCAATGAATTCTACAATAATGCTGCCATACCAATATATCTCATCCCTGTCATCCATTATTGTCATATCTTCATGTCGTACATTTATATCATACCATAACTTGTCATATGTATATGTCATACTGTAGCATACATTTGTCATGTCTTAACATGTCATACTTACATTAATGTCAGGTTTTTGTTGTTGTATTGTGTCATTCTTTTTTGTCATACCCACATCATGATTCGCTGCCATGGTGGAATACTACGTTATTTGAATCACTTTTGTTATTATTTTAGCATCCGACATGAAGCCTGTCATTCTACTCCATGTTCTGGCGTCGCCACAATATGTCACATGTATTTATTGTGACATATATCTATGTATTTATCAGCTGTCTTTATTCCATATATCCTTTGTCCAGACTTTTAGACGCTGTCATACCCACTGTACTGTCATACCCACTGTACTGTCATACCCACTGTACTGTCATACCATACCCACTGTACTGTCATACCCACTGTACTGTCACACTGTACTGTCATACCCACTGTACTGTCATACCCACTGTACTGTCATACCCACTGTTCGTGGATCAAATCCTCTTCATACCCAATACTAGCTGTTGTAGACACTGAAATACTGCTAACAAATTCTGATGACAAAAATACTACTGGTAACACAAATAATGATAAAAATATAATACTGATGACAAAAATACACATAAAAAAAAGATATGAAGTATTTTGACGTTTGAAAAATAAAACTTCTAGAAATGTAAACAGCACTGAACATTGCCAGGAACACTTTCTTGTGGTAACCATGGTGACATTTTAGTGAGCGAATATATACAGTATTACCGTTTCCATGACAACATACATGTATAGCTTTAAACAGAGCTCACCAAGTGCTTTAAAAGTCAGTATTATTATCTATGCATTTTACTCATACGCTTTACAAATTTGTCTGTGTTAGTGTAGTGTTCTAGTTGTAGCGTTAGACGAAATATAGTTGGGGGAAAAGGGAGTTTTTTTATATTTTCATGTTATTAACTTGATTTTTGTGTGGAATAATAAAAGGGACTTTAGAAAGCGTGCAGACAACCGGCTTATCTCCATTTACACGTTAGCATAACACTGCCGACGGTTGCTTTCAACGTAGGCCGTATTGAGACCCATGTGTGTGGTCTGTATAAACAAGTACATGATCGAGTAATTCCATGTTAAGCGAATCGTCCCAGCTCGTACACCATGCGTGTAGGTCCGATCACAACATTGTCACAGACTCTTATCACACCCATTTCCACATCACATCAATCATTGTGTCAAACACATTGCTCAATATTCCAAAGATAATTTTGTATACAAACATTTCTAGAAACATTTTGAACCAGTGTTGCAATTGTTGTCACTTTTTACGCTTTTAAGCTTTTTTTATGCTATGAATGTAAATAAAGTGGTGGAAAATTAACCCCTTTGTTGGAATGTTTTGTCAGTTTCAGATGGCTAGATCTTACAAGCTCTAGGTTGTGTATACCCATATTAATACAGTGGATATCCGGTTCCTTCACAATTCACACAGATTTTCCTGGGATCCATATACCGTATACCGGGAAATATTCGCGAGAGGTCATTTCCGTGGCTTTCGATGGCAACATGGGGACCCAGAACATTTCTGCATCAAAAGTTACCCTATTCTGACAGGTTCAACTAGGATTGACAAAACCTTTCTCAAGTTTCTTGTAACTATATAGATTCTATCTCAAATTGTTATAGTTTGTCCGTTATATAGGTCAACCTGCGTGATAGTACAGTGTCTCTTCGATATAACGCTGAAGTTGGGGTCCATGATATACCCCCTGCCTTATTGTACCCGCCTTATACGACATTACAGGGAAATATCGAAAATAAAAAAGGAATCCACTTCTGACCCAGCCTTATATCCGAATCCGCTGTGTATCGGCCCGTGGTATATCGAGGGGGCACTGTATGCCATGAACAGCCTTGTGTTCACATTTTCTTTCCAGGAGATGAATGAGCAAAACATTTCTACTGCAGAGATAAATAGGACTATGTTGTGATGAGATTCAAACACTGTTGTCTATTCTGTAGTTTGAAACTCTACCACCGAGCCATTTGATAGTGCAGGTATATGTATTTGGAAAGCACAACATTTGAAAAGCATGAGTAATCACAGATATTTAATGGGTAAAAGTATGTAATACAGAAAATACCCTATACAGTATATGTAGTAAAACATGACTAAATAACAAGTTACAAATATGTATCAAATTGCTGTAATATCTATGTGGTACAAATCTATAAAACATACAAACATATCTAGCACAAAAAGTATATAATAGTAGAAGTGTAAGGCCTCCCCCCCCCCCCCAAGGACATGTATCCTTTTGTCAATCAATATATATGGTTCAAGACAATAAAATAAAAAACATTTTACCTTCAGATATAGTAGCAGTATCTCGCATGGCAAACAGCCAAATACATACACAGAAAATCAGAAAAAGCTTCACAAAACATGAGAATCCAGAATGTACAATACTAAAAGTCTCGGGCAATGTGTGAAAATGGTCTTCTATATTAAAAAAACACTTTGTTTTTGATATTTTATTTACTAAAACTTTCTTAAAATTTTTGGATGTCATTTCCTCAAACGTTTATAGTTGTAATAGTAATAAACCTAGTTGTCTGATGGATTACCCTGCATTATTTAGACCAGTTCAAGTCTAGGTCACCACTACATAGCTAAACCAGAAGGTTAGGTCACTACGACCTAGCTACACCAGTACAAGGCTAGGTCACCACTACACAGCTAGACCAGAAGGCTAGGTCACTACGACCTAGCTACACCAGTACAAGGCTAGGTCACCACTACATAGCTAGACCAGAAGGCTAGGTCACTATGACCTAGCTACACCAGTACAAGGCTAGGTTACCACTACATAGCTAGACCAGAAGGCTAGGTCACTATGACCTAGCTACACCAGTACAAGGCTAGGTCACCACTACAAGGCTAGGTTACCATGACCTAGAAACGGAGAGCTCTTGTAGCAGAGATTTAAGATACAGTATAAAAACGAAAATAATACATTTATAATGAGAATAAATATACCACTAAAATATACATCACAATAGTTCCTACAGTGGAACATTGCACACAAACATAAAATAGTTCATACAATACAGATACGTGACATAAATGCGAAATATACCTTGGAAAATATATGAATATTCTGGTTTAAATGAAATACTAAATGAACACTTCGCACTGACAACAACATGGCTGACACTCGTTCTGTAGCATCCTCACACTACAGTATACTTATTACTTCACAGTACCCCTGGCTCACATCTAGGGTTAAACTTGCGCAAACAGCCAAGAAGCTAAAAATAGAACCATTTTCAGTGACCAACCAAAAAACTAGATGCAGTGACCAGTAATTTACTAGCAGGAATGATACAGGCTATTTCATTGGATACATTTTTACAGCAAAATCGTTGGGAAAATGATTTCATTGGTTGGCTGTTGTATAGTAGGTGGTTACTTTTATAATTGTTCATATTTCACATAATACAGGGAATAAGTTTTGATGTTGGGAAATGACGACGATGAAGCAATCTTCACAGACTTAATATCTGAAATTTGAAAAAGAAGATTAATTATATTCCCCAAGATGGCAGTAGCTATAGTTTGGCATGAAAGAGTTTGATGCCCCTAACTTGGTAGATTATCTCAGTAAATACTTTATGGAATGAAAAACAAATCAGGGTCAATTTCTTAATTTGTACTAGTGAAATTATGGAGGCGACGACTTTGCTTCTTAACTCTTGTATACAATATATCATATTAACTCTTGTATACAATATATCATATTGTCCGCTTTGGAATTATATGCTATACATGTGTCCACTTATTATTATTTATTACTATTATTATTACTGGTATCTAGATTATCTATTAACCAAAGTCCGATTTCTTTTAAAGAGTTTGCACCATTCATTAAAAAACAAACCCTGTGTATATAACTATCACCAAGAATTTTGAGTAGATATTATTTTATGCAGAGGGGTGACATCTGAAAGATAGAACAACCAAAATGGCTCAATTTGTATGTGCTGATACATAGAGAATCTCCACCGAGTGTCTTTTGATACCAATGTTATCCTACGAGTTGATAAAAGTATCCAAAATCCGAGGCT
>JAUTBQ010162234.1:0-12569 GCA_032361185.1 Lepetodrilus ovalis | reverse complement strand
TCGTACTCGTATTACTACTACTACTACTGCTGCTGCTGCTGCTGCTGCTGCTGCTATCACTACTACTACTATTAGTATTGTTATTATTTAGTATTAAAATGAATGACAAAATCTCATCTTATGAATACATTCCTGTGTTCAGATATGGGTAATTCCATGATGGCTACTTCGATTCATCACACCAATCTTATACATCATCTATAAAGGACAGTTTGACATCACCACAATTCATTATCCAAACTGCCATGAATTCCATGGGATAACTCGGGAATTATAGACGTGTTTTGTCTGTAGCCATGGTAACCAAGGAAGATGCGTGACTCCTTATGTTATCCGTCTTCATGAACTTCTGATAAGGTGGGAGCCTGGTAGCGGCGCTCTTGTGGAGAACCAGTCACACAAACACTAGTGGAATATCAAAGTCGCATATCTTATCTTGATGGTCGCGGATTTTATGCTTACTTTGTCATCCACAGACAGAATGCCCACGGGGATGTAGAGACATTCATTCCATTGTGGCATGTCTCGCGGCCTTGTTCTTAACTGCATACTATTCGAGTGTACACGTGACTGGTTGTAGGCCGATACACATAAAATATGCATGGTAGTAAAAAGTACTGTTCATGTAATTCTGTATATTTATTGATATTGACGCATACTTTTTGTCCCAGTGACCACGTGCATTCGCTAAATCTATAGATAAACATGTTATACAAAGGCCAATGAAATATGTACATGTATCACGTGTCTGGGTTTGTTTTTTGCTATTCGAGTGAATATACAATATACCATCTAATACGACGAAGAGAAGACACTTCCGATTTTAATTAAATCTACCAAATCTTTAACTAAGGCATCTACAGTAATACAGTGCCGACCATAGGGCAATCTAAGCAATATTACTTTAAGGCAACTAATACAATTTGGTGCGTATATTGAGTTCCAGAATTCTGACAAGACACCTACAGGTAACGGATCATATGGGCAAATACTGATTTCTCGCAACTAATCCAATTATACCACAGCCAGTAGCGCTGTGTATGAGTTCTAAACACGTATTGAGGGTATGTCCTATTTTCCTTATTCCCGATGTAGAGGCTACTTAATCATCCTATTAACATGGCAATCTGTCCATTGCCCCCGGCATCTATACGAATATGAGAGTGAGCGCATCCCACATGCGATGAGCCAACAATAGGTGTATCATTGAATATAATTACATTTTACCAATTTAGTATACCAAAACCTCGAACTTGGCTCCGGGCCATTCTCATTGTCAGTGCATGTATGTGTTTTTCCGTATGTTCTTGGGGTCACCTGGTTTCTCCTTCTAGTAGACTCTGATCTCTACCGTGACAAGCAAGCACACTGGAGATAGTAAGAATAGAACTGACAACAAGACAGTAGCATTGAAGATCACTCAAGCTCGATTTGCTCTGATAAATACCGGATAATCGGACCACCCGGAGGCTATGCTGTACATACGTTATTATAAAAAGGTCCATGTGATACATTTTAATTTTAATAATGACTTATTATGGTAGCTATCATGAATCTGTTGCAGGATTCATGAAATTGTTAATGCCATCACATTCAATTTAAAAACAAAGGCGTCATTTGAACGAAAGCAGTCTGATCTTGTTACAAATCCGTAAAAGAATATTTTGAAATCTTAGCCCTGACACTGGAATAAAACATGACTCGCCGACGAGAGGTGTTAGTGTGCGGTGTCCTGTAACTGGCATTATCATTCATCCTGATATTTTACTACCAGTTAAACGCTAGTAAGAAGAAACACCGCGAAATCTCAAAGCTGGCTATCATTGGTGTATGATTACCTTGTTGACCTTGTCGCTTGACCTGTCGTGTTCACCCAGGTGTGACAGAACCTTCAGTCTCAACACTGTCTACACACCGGACCTACACCGTCACTCATGGTGCGTCAATACCCGTCTGTAGTCGCAGGTTTACTGCAACACGGTACGCTACAGTGTTACAAGTTTCCTCCTGTTGTAACATAAACACCGTGACATCAACGATATGGCCTTCTTAAAAGCAGCTGTTGTTCTGTTGGAAGTATATCTACCATATGGCATATATATGCGCCTAAGTATTTCAACAAACCATGCTATATCGCACGTATGAACAGGGACTCGGCAAATTAAATATAAAGCGTATTTTTTTCTAGATGCCACATGACTGGGTCCCAAATAGTGACCCAGATGTGTTAACTGATGAGTAGCATAGAATTGTAAATGACAATAGATAGATGAAAAGTGTTTTGTTCAAGGGGTGTATTATACATGTAGTAGTATTTCGCATGGCATGATATCAGTAATGCTCATGTTTAAACCAAAGGTACACACACAAAGATGGATCTTTTTTGTTTGTTTGTATTCCTTTGATAAAAATAAATAATAGTTTTAAATAATCGCATTGCAATAATATGGCTACTACCATGCAATAAACAGCTTGTACATACACATCCTTGCGTCCCCTTTGCCATATGTTTATTTTACATTCAGAATGTATATATCAATAAATATTCTGGAAGCAATCATATATATTTAACACCGTGTTACGTATAGGAGTAAGGGAGGGGTATTGAGGAAAGAGTTCACCATGCCATCAATATGGACCCATATATTCCAATATATCCCTGATGACAAAAGCCGTTATACATGTATATAAATGTACATACAGAGTTTCTTCATAAAGCTAAAGTATCGGCAGTAATCAGATTATCTGTAACGGTTCATTTCAGTATTAGACTGTGTCTGCAGGCAATGAAGTGAACCACGATGTTTTGTCTGTTTTGATAGAACACCTTTCAGCTCTCCGTCCAATTAAATCTTTATGCCAATCCGTGTTTTTGGTTTGTGCCAACCGATATCCTTGTGTAGTCGATTTCGCGATTGATTGTGTTTTTTCCATCTCCCTTGTCTTGGTGGGAATTAATGAGCCAGGGACTACATAGTGACTGCTTGCTTTCAAGCCGTGATTAGACAGTCTGCCTGAAGACATGAAATCAAGCTGTCCACTGTTTGGTCAGTCCCCCCGTGGCTTGGCTCAACTCAACACGGGGGATAATTTACAGCGTAGGAACCGCTGACATTATTTATGAGAATATATTATTGGATTATGTTTGTTTGGGGGTTTTTTCCCAATTAAAATGGTTATGTATGTCAAGAAATATTTAGTTTTGTACTATTTTTTGCCACAATGTGGTTTGCCAATTTGTCCTTCAGAGATTAGAATAGACAACGCCATAATTAATACCTTCGTTAATATGATTCATGTGGCAAATTGTAAGACAATACCCTAGCTCTCCACTATATGACACAATATGTACACATATATTGCCACCTTTGTTTACAACACACATGTACAAGTTGTGGCTGAAGGAGTCATCCGGTCAGATATAAGTCAACCTGGTATACAGAACTAGCACTCTGGTTCTAGATTAGATCCTTGGGAAGGTTCATACCTACACTGGATGTCTGTGTACAGGTGGTCTATTAACATGGTCTGACCTCCCATGAACTTCCCGTGACCTCCTCATGACAGACTGTCATGTCACGACACTAAAAGAGAGCTCATAAGACGAATGGTCCCCAGTTGTAGGGCGGTTTATAAGTTTATACGCATCCTCATTGTCTGTGTCCATCTTGTACACCTCTTGTGTTGCTGTCTGACTTTCAGAATATTCAGAATATTACGTACGTATGTAATAAACATGACCCGTGATGGATCAGTTTTTGACATTTTGTTACTTTTACGATTCAACGTACACTACGGTTGAGATTCCTTCTTTACCTGTAGCACACACAGAGCAATGCTAAGATAACGCACATAGTGCCAAGTATATATGATGTCCATGTACATCACATACTGCGAACAGCATCATGCCAGCATGTCTCCATATAGGCCGAGAAATTCTGACCGTCATATCAGCTGTACTATGGAGGTAGAGTATCTCGACCTAGTCTCCATAGTGTGAATACTGGTAGCATAATGCACGTTATTCACATTCTACGAATAGCATTAATAATGCCAATACCACTAATATACCACGAGGATCGTGAATTACTAGTACTCCAAATTCATTAATGTCTTTAACAACGGATATTACCAGTTTTTTAGGGTAATATCCGTTCAAAACAGCAATATCATGATTAGTTCCACAGTCTGATATGCATAAATCAGTATAAAGTCTGATCAGGTGACATTTTATGGCATATCCACACTATATGTTTGTCCTAAAGTTAATATCATCGTCATATATATCGCAATAAGTGCTCATGGACATTGATATGAAGACATTATGCCTTTCATGTTGTCACTGTAGAGCATGGCAAACGATATTCCGTCTATTTTGTTTGCTATGTCTATATATCCCCGAAATACAAAATTCTTCGCGATTGGTATTTTGTTTGAATATCACTTATCAGTGTTGACTTTTCTCATGTTCTCATGGCCTAATGTATAAGCTAGATTAGATTCCTCTGACGTCACGTCTGGCTACGTTCCTATCCCGTAATTAACTGATTCCTGATATTAGAACTGATTCCTGATATTAGATGAAGCATTCCTTCTGCGCTGTGTCAACCTATCGGATTGACCTTTCCGGAGAAACCATTCCAGTGTTTCCTGCAACTCTTGTAAAGGAGTGAGATCTGTAGCTAACACAGCGTCGATTCCTTGGCTTAGTTTACGAATAAATAATTAGATTATCATCATTATTCATATTAAATACATATAAAACCAGATACTCGGCCACTACAAGCTAATCCTAACACTAGGGTCACCCTAATAACAACTCTCCATAATTATGCCACTAATACTAACTCTACTCTGGTGATCTCAATAATAACTATCTAATAACACAATAGGACTGTCCGAAATTAACTGGTCGCTCCAGACAGGTGAACATTAACCTAACGTTGTGGTCAGCCAGAAATTTAGCAGAGACTTGCCACACTTCAGCCTGATTATGGTCGTACATATGTTTAGTGGTTACTGCACTGGATACCTTACAAGGCTCTGTTAAGGTCGGCATGGGGTGAAGCCTAAACAAGCGATCCATACTCTATACCAGCGGTCCATATAGTCTATCCCAGCGGTCCATAGCCTATACCAGCGGTCCATAGAGTCTATACCAGCGGTCCATAGTCTATACCAGCGGTCCATAGAGTCTATACCAGCGGTCTATAGCCTATACCAGCGATCCATGCTCTATACCAGCGGTTCATAGTCTAAATCAGCGGTCCATACTCTATACCAGCGGTCCATAGTCTTTACGAGGCGGTCATTACTCTATACCAGCAGTCCATAGTCTATACCAGCGGTCCATAGTCTATACCAGCGGTCTATAGTCTTTACGAGGCGGTCATTACTCTATACCAGCGGTCCATAGCCTATACCAGCGATCCATGCTCTATACCAGCGGTTTATAGTCTAAACCAGCGGTCCATACTCTATACCAACGGCCTATAGTCTTTACGAGGCGGTCATTACTCTATACCAGCTGTCCATAGTCTATACCAGCGGTCCATGGTCTATACCAGCGGTCCATAGTCTATACCAGCGGTCCATGGTCTATACCAGCGGTCTATAGTCTATACCAGCGGTCTATAGTCTATACCAGCGTGTCATAGTCTATACCAGCGGTCTATTAGTCTATATCAGCGTTCTATAGTCTATACCAGCGGTCTATAGTCTGTACCAGCGGTCCATAGTCTATACCAGCGGTCCATAGTCAATACCAGCGGTCCAGTGTCTTTACGAGGCGGTCATTAGTCCATATTCTATATCAATAGTCTAAGAGTATAAAAGTAAATTATGTTTAATAAATTCTAATGATGTATAATATTTGTATATGAAAGGAGCCTCTGTATTTATTTAACCTCTGTTCCCCAGAAATCTATATTTGCTTTTGTCCATGGGAGATATTGAAATACGAGTATTTGGTTGAGAACAGGGTCTGTGAGACAGACTAATTCTATACCAGCGGTCCATAGTCTTTACGAGGCCATCTCTGTCTACTGACTGGTACTCATTATTTTCATACAAACAGTCCATCATTCCTCTGTACTAGAGCAATCCATAGATGTAGATGTAATGTGTAAATTGTGCATTAGCTACTGGTAAGCACTACTAACGAAAAACACATTTTGGCGTAATAAGTATTCGAAAGTCGAGATGTGTAAGATGTGTGACGTCGTCCATTATCTACAGAAAATATCTCATTCCTATAAGAATTTCGAAGAAATGTCAACCAGTACGAAATCTTAATACATTCCCGATAGCACTACAGTCCGCTCAGAATGAGGATTTGTCAACTTATCAACCGTTCAATCAAACGTTTGCAAACACTGTCTAACCAAAGATTCTGCCCTTTATGTCTTCCTCTTGAATAACGTGCAGTCACGTCGGATTAGAACCCGACCACAAAACACAGCCATGATCGCGCATCAGAGTTACGTCACGCGGCAGTAATCCGCTGGAAGAGTTAATTAATCGAGCTTGAAATTCCCTTCAGATGATAGACCTAGTCACAGCTAGAATACCCGCGGTGGACGTTTGATGGGTGTGGTGATCGCACCATCGAGCACATAGCATAGTTTTGAAGAATTGTCCGATTAATGGGGGAACTACCGGCCACGTGTGTTCAAACTTGGGTACTGAGCGAAAGATTTGGTTGGTGACGTATTGAAGATCATGGGTTTGTAGACCATGGTATTGGGTTGATTTTTCTAGTGGTGTACTAGTAAAATGATTTCAATGCTTTAAGTTATTTGAAAAATTAATTCGTTTTCATAACTGATTGAGCATGATTCCCATTTGAAATTCAGATTCATCCGAAACTGAAATTATATATGACAGTAAGCGATATTTAAAATAGGCATCCCTTAATATTGAACGGTTTTACAGAAATAGACAAGCCCAAACAGGCAAGACGTGATCTAAGCATTGGTACAAAGACGAGAGCGGGTTACCGGTATTATACATCTCTTGGTATTTGTCTCCCTTTTATTAACAATATTAAACTATTTTTGATATGTATTAAATCATTCTGATTTAGCCTAACAATCATATGTTTTAACTAAGTGATTCTGGGAAAATACACACAGATTCAATATGATCTGGAATATTAAATTTATCTGAACAAAGTATAAAGTAATTTAATCTTTTAATAAAAAGCACGGATCAAGGAAAACAAGGCTACGTTTGTTTGCGTTCGTTTCTCGGAGATGTTTTTGATCCGAATTTCAAATACGGTCATGCAAAAACATATATGAACACTTCAAACAGCAGAAAGCTGACTTGTTAAAGTCGGTGAAATAGACGATAAGACGATCTCACTTCCAGGATGTTTTTCTTTCTACTTTAGAAAACCACTGGCAAGGGATCAAAGTATCACATCAAATAGTTATGCCTCTCAATGCAGGACAAATCCCGGGAATTATTCACTAAATATCGATTTTTAAGTGAAATATGTAAAGCACTGGTTATAAGATCGAGTGATATGGGAGCCCTAGAAATTTGCAGTGATTAAGCCGACTCCCTTGAGATTGACAATAATATTAATGCGTTCGTGCCAAACTTTATTTTCTATTAGCTTTTTGCTTGCTCTGGTCCCGAGGGCCAGGTCCATGTGATAGTATGTGATTACGACGTCCACTCCACATAGATTTAGGCTGACACTAGACCCCTCGGAGAGCCGAGCTGCGCTGAAAGATTAGCGTCCCGGACATCTACATATACCTCGGCCGATGCACCGGGACCGGCTGGACTTTCATGTGGCGGCTATCTCCGCTGTATGCGTCTTTCCCGTAGGAATTTTCTTTTACGAATGTTGCAGATTTTGTCGAACTGTCGGATTTGATTGTCTGCTTGGCTTGTCTGGAAGTCCTTCACGGATTTTGGCAATGATAAATCATGTAGGTGTGCTCTGAATGAAAATAAAAGCTTTATCTAGTTATTGAGAAAAGAATGTGTCGTAAATAAGATATAAAAAGACCACTCACAATAATGTTCTTTGTGCTGAGATGTAGCCTTTAATAGCAACTGAAGTCCATTTTACGCAAGGGCTAGATCGATTGGTTGTGCCCATATAAGGGTAGATCTACATGTACATGAATCTATTATCCTGAAATATAGTTTGCGGGATGTATAAGTACGAAATAATCAGACTGTTCGGGAACAAAATACAAATATTGTCAGTTGCGTTCCATTATCTGAGGTATGATTGATTGGGTACTGTATCTTAGATACTGATGGAAATGTTTCATTAGTATTAGACCACAGAGGGTATTGCTGCATCACTAGCTGTCTGCTGAGTTAATGTTCCATCTTCACATATGTATATACATGTACATGTACTAGCACTGGACAGTCCAAGGCAATGGGAATGGTATGTGACACGTGAAGGCTGTTAATCAGTCCACTTTCTATTACACTACATATACACGTATGTTAAATAGTCTACAGATTTACTAGCAATTATGTATCTGTGTAACATAACGTTCCTATTAAAATTTGTGTCCTCGCCCGTATTGAATAGTGCTGGCCTGTAAAACAAGCCCATGTCATGCGTGTATGTTGGAATTACATCGATATTTAAAAATAACCCAAGAGATCATCTATCTACGTCTGTTCTCATGTTTTGTTGAACTTCTATAAATACACTCTCTGATTCATCTAACAGGTCGTCGGACTTGCGTGTAAAATATGGCGGAATTTCAAAAGCGTCAATAAGTCTATACGCTTGGTCTTAAAACCTTCTTTCACGAGATGGTCTCAGCGGGAACATGAAAGTGTCTGTTCACTTTTAGCGAGGGGGACGTGAAGCGTAGAAGCGCCACTGCCGTGCAATCGATGGATCGGAGACTACTGGGAGAAGGGGTTGGGCCTTCTGGGGGGCCGGTGTGTTGCCTCCACGACGATCTGACGTTGACGTTGATTGACTGGTTACCGTCCATCAGCTTCTGGGATTGGGGAAGTCGAAACACGACCAGACCTCCAGCAGGGGTCCCCCCTCTTGCGTGTTCCAACTAAAATGGTCGATTCTGTCAATGTAACATGAAATGGCGGGAACATTGATCTAAGCACGCTCTCGTCCTAAAGGACAGAAGGGTCGGATATTACAGAAAGGCGATCGTTCGCGAAACTGAATTACGATCTGAACCGCTATAAAAAGTCTGCATGTTCAAATCTTTACATTTCGTCATCAGTTCCTTGCAAAGGAGACAATTTCAGTCACGTGACCTTCATTACAGCTTTGGCTTCCGGTACGTTTGCTCTGGCAGACCGGCAACGATGAATTCCAGCTTTCATCTTTGAAAAAGTAATCGAATAGTCCTTTGAAAACACAAAACGTCATAATTGGGCACTCATTTATCAAAGGCTGATCGGACGAGACATGTAGGAGTGGCGGATGGAGGACAGAACTGATGAAATGACCGGGTTCAGAGGAGACAAACACGCGGCGGTGTCAAAAGTCCTTCTGACACAACATCAGAGGCTCAAGAAACGATTGTCGTGGACGGGATTCTTATTTTTTTTCTATATCAGAATGCTTTAATCCTTCTTATTTGTTTCCTATCTTTAATATTTTAATTCAGTCTGTATTCATCAAAAATCGATATGTTATAAGTTCCGGAGTATCTCATGGTGAGATAATTGCCTAGAGTCTCTGAAGGAAGGAGGAAACCGGTAACATCTGTAGGGCTGAATATTGTAGTAAACCTGTGAGCACCAGTTGGTACTGACAGACCAAGGATGATATCAGTATTGCATCCTATCAATATCGCGTAGAAATGTAACTTCCGCGAACATTAATGTCGAGTCCCCCTTGGCGGGATTTGAACTCGGGACCATTGGCTCCGAAGTCCAACGTTCTACCACTGAGTTACTGACAGATTGCGAATCCTATCATGATCGCGTCAGAAAGGTAAATTTCGCGAACATATACCTAGCTCCTAAATTCAGTTTCAGATTTATTTATTCTGGGAAAACCGCCAAATGGTAGTACATGAGAGAGAAATAGATGACTATACAATAATTTAGTGTGACCAACATGAGGGATGCGGTCGTAGACAGACAGCGAAACTATCCGGAACGTCATTTCAATCCGGGTCTGTAAACATGCTCCTTACTACAGGTGTTGACGTGATGACATTCCAGGACATGCTGGTTTAAGCGTCCATAAGATGCTGTTCTTGCAATAAAATATTTCTTTGTTAACTGTGCGTTTAGTGTGTTACCTACGCAGATAGACAGTCCAACTGCAAACCCAAAGCGCCAGACTGTAAATGAATTATAGTTACCGGTATAACACAGCTTTGAACCTTATGTAGTAGCCTATATATCTTGGAGAACTAAAATGAAACTGGAGATAACAATAAAGTAGGTTTTGTTTGATAGAATTAGGCTAGCCATGGTTTCAGAGGGTGAAAGTAAACAGTTTAAATGTAAATTATATTTATTGGTTACGGTAATGTGACTATGAAAGGATCCACTTCGAAATACTGAGGACGGGGTATGACACATATTATATATATACACGATAAACCTAACACCATAAACCTTTTATTGTAATGTATTTTTTGTTAGTTGTGTGTAGACATGGTAGATAGGTTAATGATATGTAGAATAGCTAGGCTTAGTTCCGTAGCCTATAGGTGAACTATTCCCGCTGGGACTATAGCAATAATTCAGTCAAATCTTAGTTCCGTAGGCTTAAATAGTACAATACAAAATCTATTAACTGATAAATCCTATCCTTTCACGAAGCTCCTTTATCCATTAAGAGAGCGTAGCGCTCTCTTTGCCGATATCTGTTCTTATAAATGCACTGCAAAGAGACGCTATTATGGTTTCTTCGTGGATAAGAGAGCTTTGTGAAAGGATACCCCGGGTGTCATCTCCATCCAATATTTAACATGTAGCTAATATAGTATGATAATGGCTACATGTAGATGTATATCGCACTCTGCTCTTAGAACTGTTCTTGTGGTCAGGCCCTGAAACACCGCGCCATTGTTTATTCATTTGCTCCAAGTATGATCGTTTGAGAATCAATCATTTCTACACTAAAGGACACAACTTAAATTCATCTCTCTACGGCAACCAATTGTTATCAAATGATATATAACCGTGACATTTTATTCTCAAATCAGGTAGATTTTCCCAAAACTGATTCTCATTATTCAATTGCAGTTACATAGCTAGCTAAATTGTAAGCATTTATAATGTTTAACTTTTGTTGTGGCAATTATAATATGACACTCGCATTTATGATCTTGTTCTCATTTTTTGTTATGCTTTCCATGTATAGGATCGTTATATCAAATAAAATATGTTTTTAGAAACCATGTATATCGCACATGTACATGTATGCATGATATTAGTTTTAATATAGTGACATTTGGGGTGCTTGTTAAAGTCATATTATCACGGTTGATTGGCCTAGATAATGGCCAAACAAATTTCTGTCTGAGACTATTTAAGTTTGATTTGTACCCCCCAAAGTTGTTATTTACTGGTATACTAAGTCCCCAACACTTGATATTTATAATAAATTTCATATTTTATAATAATTATTTGTCAGGACTAATAATGATATTGTCTTTGATGTATTCATGATATATGAGAGTTATGTCCACTTGCATTAATACAGCGGTAGAAAGGCTTTTGGAAGTACAAACATGATTATATGTATGTCAAGTGAATGTACTTTGTGGTTGTAGCTAAGAAGTAGTCAAAAACGGCCATAAATATCTGTGATTGTATGCCTTTAAAGGGTCGCGTAATAAACCCATGTTAATACATTATCTTATACATTATCTTATACATTACCTTATATATTATCTTAGTGCCTACATACACTCAGGTATGTGGAATTACTATGTCTATCTTCATTGAATAAATAACAATACTACTACTAGTAATTGTTATTATTTTTATTATTATTATATAACTATTATTATTATTATTATTATTATTATTATTATGATAATAATAGTAATAATAGTAATGATAATAATAATGTATACTTCGCCAAATCCTTCCTCAAAAACGTGCCCAAAGTGCTATATTATTAACCCATTTATTCAGATTCTCTCGCTGTCGTATATGGCTTCATTTTATTAATTAATTCAACTGGAAATATGGAAAATATGCGAGAAGAGTAAAACGTAATACTTTCTAATGTAAATGATAACTTTTTATCTGAGAGGATTGACGCTCTCATCAATGCGAAAGAACATACAACAATTAATAGTAGTTTGCTTTCAAAGGAGGTAAGTTGTTGCAAGTACCGAGTATACGATGTTTACCTTTTCACAGGCTCTCACCCGGTGTATGTAGACCGAATCAATTAAACAATAAACTCTTGCTATTTTAGTTAATAGAGTTAATATATCAATATATTTAATATAGTTAATATATCAACACTCGTCGATGAAAGTTATTAAATCCTCGGCAAATCCTCGGATTTAATAACTTTCACGACTCGTGTTGATATATTTCATATTCCAAGACACTTGGGTGAGATTCTCTATTTA
>JAUTBQ010162223.1:0-12571 GCA_032361185.1 Lepetodrilus ovalis | reverse complement strand
GTACGATTCAAAAATGCATATTTTTGATATATCTTGACGTTTCTGTAAATGGATATACCAAAATCATCGTAAGACATAAGATTTCAAACTCGCTGATTTTTGCTTCCGCCATCTTGGATATGGGTATCTGTAGTCACCCGCATGCAGTTCTCCCCTGTGATATTATAGAGGATGAAGGCCTGCTTCTGTTGTTACCAAGAAACCATTACCAATTGTCGTCTCCAATGGGTGAGAGATTCCCACTGCGAAGTATCGTCACAAATGGGTGAAAGATTCCTGCAGCGACGTTAAACTCCATATTCACTCACTGCGAAGTAAAGCATTAATTCAATTGTTTTCTAGGTTATGTCAAATTTGGACTTAAATTGACTCAACTATATTATAGAAGCAATACGGTGGTTTACTTTTCGAAGTATTTATGTTATATTCTATTTATTTTCAGGGAAACGAGAACAGTTTGCCTATGGAGCTATGCTCAAACTGTAAGTAGTTATTGTCCGCTGTCTTCCAATTTCAGAAGAGTCAATGTTGCATGCCCCTCTGGTAAACAAATGATTTATTGTACATTTTACAAGTGGGATTCAAGACCAGATTACCGTAATTACCCTAAAACATTGATCCCTCTATTACTTTTAGCCCAATTTCTTTCAAATCATACAGATAGTTTTAAATGTTCATATCTTTCTACTAATCCGAATGACTATTATTTGTTTATTTTCTCCTGTTGGAATTATTAGGGTAATTACAGTATCTGAGTAATCATGTGTGAGTTGATTGTCTCCTAGTTGACCTGGATGAAATCAAGAGGCTTGGCAAGCGGTTCCGTAAGCTGGATTTGGACAACTCTGGATCTCTGAGCGTGGAGGAGTTCATGTCCCTCCCCGAGCTGCAGCAGAACCCACTCGTGCAGAGAGTTATAGACATATTTGACACTGATGGAAATGGCGAAGTAGATTTTAAAGGTACTCTATAGGACTTTCCGGAAAGTCAAAAGTCTAGTTATGCCAGAGTTGCTTCCCTTGAATTACCTCTCCCTTTCTGAAGTCTAGCACTTCCACCTAATAGTTGAATTTGAGCGCTACCGTAGTTTTGTTGTTAGTTGTACGCAACATTGTGAAAATAGCACACACCAGCAAACTTGTTATGCAAGAATCTACAATATATTTTTAGTAACATTAACTACACAAAGCATATCGTAGCTTAAGATGTCAATATTAATCAAACTACGCATATTGTAATGATATACACCGTTTCGTGATATATTACTGATATTAGTAGAAACACAACAACTTAGGATCGTTACGATAACATGCGCTCAACTGGCTGTCTTGCCTGTTCGCATACTACCAAGTATTTGAGCACCTTTCTCTGGAGGAAAATACAGAGATTTAATGTTGGAGAATGTCTTGTATTTATCCAACAATAATTAGGCAGCTCTGATATGCATATTTTCTAAAAATCATGTTTAAAATCTGTAGTTTGAACACTATCCATGTTGCCAAGATCCGATAAGGGGAGATAACAAAAAATTTTGGAAAATCCAATTATCATTGTATGATGAGCTGTCAATATTAGTGTCACTAGTGAAAATAGTGATGTAGATTTTAAAGGCACTACAGCGTATGTACCTGGAAACCAGTCTCACTTATCAGAAAGACCACAGGATTCCCACTGATTCTTGAAAAGTCTTTAACCAAGTTGTAGAAGGCACCTACCATAATACCAGGTAACGAGTGTGTTATGTATGATGTGCCATGCCTGCTAGTAACTTGCTCGATGAACTTTGCCGTAAGAGGTGATAATAATGGCTGAATGGTTCACGATGGAATATGTGCTTCCATTTAATTGTCCTGCGAATATTAAGACATAGGAATGTGAAATTTCACCAAGGTAATGTTGAATATGTATATTTTGTTTTAAAAAAAAAAATATTTACAAATGACAAATTGTCCATGGGAAAGTTACTTTAAACACAAATGAATGGTTCGCATGCATTCTTCCAATTTAACTAATATTTTGACTACAGTTTTGTGTGACATGAAACAATAATTCACTCAATTACATTCATATTCATGAATAATTATAATTCATTCAACTACACTCATATTTACGATTAACTATGCATATTCTGCACCCCATTTTCGTGATACGTATCATATATTCGCCACTAGGTGTATTCATTGCAATTCTAGTGGAAATATCAATACATGTATTACCCTATGTTGCCACATACTTGGCCATCTCTCGTTTCAGAATTCATCGAAGGTATTTCACAGTTCAGTGTTCGCGGAGACAAGGAATCCAAGTTGAGATGTATGTGTAAGCATTTTTATCTAGATGTTGCCGATGACATGACATGATCCCACCTACTCCCACTAAGCCGTTAACACCTCTCTCCTCATCTGCCGTTGTATGGCAGAACAGCTGGTACTCTTTGTGCAGTCAAACTTAATTGCTCCATTTGGCAAGGATTACACAGCTGTATGAAGGGATATAAATATTTAGTTTAAATAGTACAAAGAATTATCAGGTGTCTGTAAAAATCCATAAAAGAGTGACATACAAAATATGCACAAGAGCATGGTATACTATTGTTGTGTATTTTTCAATAAAAAAAATATGTATGACAAATTGTAAGTCATTAAGCATTTTCAGAGATATCCTTGTTATTTAGATATTGATTCTATTTAATGATCAGTGAAATTTATTAATATTAATGTTGTAGGGTGATTAATTATGGTAAACATTACAAATGATTTAGACACGTTGTTTTCTTCTGTGTGTGAATGTATTTTTGTGATTATGAAAGGTGAATAAACAAAGTGTGGATTTTCATATTTATTTATAAGACTAAAAATCTCGAGTAAGGAATAAAACTAAGTATTATTTTCACTAATCGTAAGATACAGCCAGCCTGACTTGCACCATAGGGCAAGATGAAATTTGGGAAAAGAAATAAAGGCTATTAAGCCTGAGATTTTCCTGTTTCTCTTCTAAATTCAGTTATTTTTTAGCTATGTGAACATATTAAACTAAACATTTTAGTAGACTAATGGCCTTTTTTTTTAAATTTTATTTTTTATCTTAATGTCTTGGTAATGTCGAACAGGAGCTTTCACTGATAATCTAAAGTAGGCAATACACATAATCTAGGTTGACAGAAATCCCTACATACAGCTGTGGAAATCAGATTTCAAAAGTGGCATCGAAGGGTGTGACTTTTCGATTTGAAAGTAGTAGCTACTTTGGTAATCTTGCTTGAGGCGTGACAGGTAAGATTTTCATCAATATTTCAAAATTAGCATGTGTGTGCACTCTTTCAATCGATCTGTAGTATTTCTTGCTTTCTGTTGCTTTTTTATTCCATCCTGTAGGTCAAGTTGGTTAAGGATGCTGAAGATGAGCCAGCCATAACTGACCATTCTATCTTCATTTTAGCTAAATTCATCATCTATTCATTTATTTATTCAATGTTCTCAAGTAAATATTAACTAAAACAATTAATTTTTAATGTAGAAAATTGCCATTGCATTACTGTATACTAATATTTCAAATCCCTATCATTTCTTTCTTGTGTTGATTCCAGAAATCCAGAAAGATATTTTATAATTTACAAGATGGTTATTTTACTTAGTCTTTTTTTCCCTTTTGCAATCATATCGTTCTAGGTAGCCACATTGCTATGAGTGTTTTGTGCAATGCTATATCGATAGTATTTTTATTTTATAGTTAATGTTGGTGTTTGTAAATGTTTAGTTAATATAGTTTTTTTAATTCTAGACATGTTTAAACAAATTCTAAACATATGCGTACATACTATTTTGATTTTTATGATGTTGATATATTGAGCAGTCATATTGCTATAATCTTTGACTTCTCTTCATTTATCTTCATCGATGTTTCTTGTCGTGTATGGGTGAGATATTCCTGCTGCGATGTAACGCAATAGCTCACTCGCTCATAGATGCTTAATTTACATACATCAAAGTCAATAAAGGTTCTGCTACTGTAGTTAAATGCCAAATAGCTCTCTGTATCGTATTTATTTTTGTACAGACAACCATTATAGTGATGTTAATCCACTTGCAAAGTGAACATTAGACATTTCGGTTCAGTTATGGCTTGGTAGTCTCAAGCTTACAGTAGTGTTAGACTGATGAGTGAAGCGTTGTTTTGTATGTACGTGTTATTCACCCTTCGACTGCTATGCTCGCACATCCCCCCCGCCCCCTTCCCTCCCCAGCTCCAGTCACGGATGCATTGCATGCATTGCAGCTTTCTCTGCACGAAAACACACCCTCCGTTGTCAGAACCACACCTCCCGTCCCCTCCCCACCCCACCACCACCATCCCACTACCATCCCATCTCCCACCCACAAGCCCTGGAGTTACTTCATATGTGTTAGTTTCCATTTCAGTTACACAACATGGTAAAAATGATTTACATCTGTGTTCTTTATATATATTCTTCTGGTGTGCGTTTTCTACTTATGCCAGGGCAGGTTCTTTTACTTTAAATTCTCAAAATGTATTCTTCTATCCTTTCCAAAGGCTAATATTGACCATTCACAATAACAACACATTATTTAGTATATCATTCTGCATGTAACTATTATTTATAGAAGAAAAAATGTGAATAATAAAAAGTTTTAAAGCTTGATCCATTTACATATTCTGTACTTCTAATTGAATCTCTTTGAATTAGAATAGTTGAAATTATTACCAGAATAGGGTGTTGGACAATAATTCATTAATTCTTTTCAATAGTTATTGTCTTTTTATAGTTGGTTTGGTCATCGGGTGCACATTAATTTTTTTATTAATATTATTCCTTTAAAATCATGTAAGTATTTCTGTATCGGATGTCAGTCTTGTTTTAATCTGCTAGTAATTGTACCCAATCCACTTGTATTAACATTGCCGTCATAACCACTCAAGTATGCAGTCAAATATTCTGTTTAAACGGTTAGACCATAGTTATTTGATCTGGTGGTTTACCATTTTTTCAAAGATAATTTTGGCCAGTTGGTCGGTTCCAATATAAATATAAAAATAATTGGAGATTATTAATGGTCGGTTGACAGAAAAGAAATACGATTAATCAATATACTTGTCAATAATACTTATAAACACCAGTACATATAAATTGTTCAGATTTTAAATCACAATTATTTTCGAAGTACTGCATGTCAATAGCAGTAATTATTATTAATGAATTTCTGTATATGTTTATAAAATGTTGGCAACCTGTCAAATTTTTTGTCAACCTGGCGGTCTTTGTTCATGTCTAATGAGGGTCTAAACAGGGCTGTAGATTAACATATGCCCGAAGTACAGGGGCATGTTAAATTACACTGGGCAACCTATTTTAAAACCTATACAGTGCCCCCTCGATATAACACGGTCCGATGCACAATGGATTCGCATATAACGTAGGGTCAGACATGGATCCCATTTTTATTTTCGTTATTTCCCTGTAATATTGTATAAGGCGGGTACAATAACGCGGGGGGTGGGGAAGGGGTATGTCATGTACCCCCAACTTCAGTGTTGTATTGAGAGGACACTGTGTCGCCTTTGCTGCTTTTCAACTTGCCCTATAGGCAAGTAACTCAAGATGTTAGTCTGGAGCCCTGTTATATGACTTATTCCTTCATAATTTCTAAAGACTGATACAATATCTGAGGATTATTTAAAGAAATATATATGTTTTAAGTTGGAAAAAACCCAAGGAATCAAATAACTATGGCAATGATAAATGTCAAAACTGCTATTCCCATTACCTTTGTCCATACCTTGGACGTTAGATTGATATTTTCACCGGATCCACAAAATGTCCAACATGACAAAAACATTTTCCCTGCTCTGTGAAAAAATACTTTATTATTTACAATATTTGTACCTGGAACAAAATGTACAATTTCAAATGCATGGCTATTGAATAATTTGATTATTTTTTTTAGTAAATTTCAGAACATTTTTCGGAACATTGGCTGTATGTTATATTATTAGGGCTGGCTATCGATACAGATATGAAAGATCGCTAATCATCAGCTCAATATCGATCAATTATTTCTGAAGGAATGTTTAACTTTTAACGAGAAGTCATTGGAAAAATTCATCCACGAATAATGTACAAGATAGAAATAAAACAAAGTACTACCTAATAAGCTGACATTCTTAATCCTACTCACAGACGATATGCTGTTTGCTTCCTGTCTTCGGGAGGTTCATTACAAGTAAACAAAATCTTGTAATCCATAAATATGTTCGATAGCACAGTTTTAACATCGGTAATCACTACTTACCATTTCCATCGATAATAATCATGATTATCGATATATTTAGCCAGCCCTACTGTAATATTCTTGTGAAATAGTATATTGAAAGCATACTAATGTTTGCATATCTCTTTCTAAACATGTCCGTGTTGTTTTGCCATCTTCAGACCAACAACAATATTACATATGCACGGTTTTCAAATGATCAAATGGCACAAATCTTTAATTGGAATGCCTTGCTTGCTAACATAACCATTTCACACAAGTGGCAGACAAGTAATACAAAATAAGTAACTGACAAATACGGCTGAAATACTGTAGCAAGGGGATCACTTTGGCTTAAGCAGCATACCTGTAGGCAACTATGTCTGGGTAACTACCTATAGCATGTAATATGAATATACACTAATGTCTGTACGCCCAACTGACTGAACCAACTATATACTGGACATCAACTACCTGTATCTAGTTTACAACCACGTTGTCACTCACCACAATATAGTGTGTAAAACCTGCAATTGACGTAACTTCCATTTTCACAACCTGCAAATCCCAAATCACACGTGCCAATATTTTGGTTTATGCCCAGCTTCTTATTATTATTAATTATAATTTTTTTTTTTTTTTTACTTAGATAGATGTAGTAAGGCACACAATGCATATTTTCTTGTTCCAGTAATTTCTTTTGTCTAAATATGTCAACATTGACTATGCTAACTTAAATAGTCAACAGATTTCCTTACCTATATATTGATAATGATTGATCTGTGAAGACTTACCAAATGTTAGGAATTTCAATAGTCTATGTTTGCTAGTATTAATTGAAGAGAAGAAGAAATCAATAATGCAAACCTTAATTAATATCAATGCAATAATAAAATCTACCAGGGTATCATCTCGAAGCTCCTGTATCCACTATGAGACCATAGCGCTCTCGTAAGTGTCCAGTCGCCATGTACAAGAGATCGCTTTGAGAGTGCTTATGGTCTCTTCGTAGATGAGAGAGCTTTGAGAAACAACACCTTTGATCCCTGATTATAATGTTAGTTGGACGTGTAATAAGAGATGTTTCATCTGGTTGCGTTGTAGTCGCGTTCAAGATATACGATATGGATAAGGACGGGTACATCTCCAACGGTGAGTTGTTTCAAGTGCTGAAAATGATGGTAGGCAACAACCTGAAGGACACACAGCTGCAGCAGATCGTTGACAAGACGATAATCCATGCAGACACGGACGGTGACGGAAAGATCTCCTTTGAAGAATTCTGCGCAGTAAGTTGTATGTTAATGCTTCATAGAGTCCTGCGGCTGTAATTGGGCCCAGTCTCCTGAAGCTATTTTAGAGCTACAGTCACTGTAAATGGGTGGCTTGAGTACATTTTCATGAAGCTCTCAGCCCCACCACATGATCGCTATATATAAGAGCAATAGTGAAAAGGATTACGAGACACAATTATGGAAGGATATGGGCTGGTGGTAGCGCAGTGGTAGAAAATAATTCAGAGCCAAATGTCCCGAGTTCAAATCCTGTTATGGGGCCCTTCATCAATGTTCGCAAAATTTACCTTTCTGACGCGATTATGATGGGATGCACTGTCTATACCATGGCACTACAGTTATCATCTTTGGTCTGTCATTACCAGATGGTGCTTGCTGGTCTGTCAGTACCAGATGGTGCTTGCTGGTTTACTGCAACATTCAGTGCTACAGATGTTGCAGGCTTCTCCTGCCCTAATCTGACAAGCCATGATATAAGTGAAAGAATCTTGAAAGCGACTCTTAAGCCCCAATACAAAAAAAAGAAACGATCGTAAAAGATATGCTTGTGCCCTGGCCGGTGATGAAAGAGATTTTTGAAAAGTTGGTGTGGTGTTTGTATTTACTTCCCAGTACTGATATCGTTGTCTGTCTGCAGGTGGTAGGAACCATGGATGTTCACAAGAAGATGGTCGTGGACGTATAGGAGCAGGAATCCTCGAGCACTGCGAAAGACTTTGTTTTTACGAAAAAATTTCCAATCTTTTCCCATGACAACTTGCTGGTGTTCATCCCCCAAAGTGTTATGGTACTTTCCTACTATTTAGCTGTGTACTGCAGTGTGCGTGTGTGTGTGTGCACCACAGGTTATGTGCTGAATGCAAGTGGGATACACTCGACGCTGTGCACTAACTCTTTACTACTACCCAGTCACGGAGGACAGAATTTCCCACACGCCTGCATCTCACTCGTCACTCGTCTTTACATACACAGGATTTCAGTGTGTTCAGGGTTGTCTCCCTTTAAGCAAGTTGTAAATCTAGACTTCAGCCAGTTGATTCTACTACTAGTAAAAGTGCCAGCTAGGATTGAAGAATACAAATTTTGTTCCTCATCATGGAAAAATACAAAATCTAAATTATATTTCAAGTTCATAAATGTCATTTTTATTCATTTCATTCATGGCTTGCATGTGTAGTGAAAGAAGTGATCTGCGAACTATTTTTCTGATTGCTTATGTTTAAATGCATTGGCATGTTCGCATGTTATAGTTCTGAAAACTTACCTTCATAATCAAGTGAATCTGAGCATTTGTGTGGACAGTACTTGCTGAAGTTAGATTTACCTCATTTTTATACAAGTGTCAATTATGTTGTGTTGTTTGATGAGCTAATCATTTAAGATCTGCATTCTGAAAGCAAATATTCTATTTCTCCCTACAGTTAATGTCAAGATTGTTATGAGAATATTTGAACATTCTACTAGAGAGTCTCTGAAGCTTGATGGAGTGTTGGTTTATGGGTAGTCTTTTGTCCACCCTCCTTGGCATGTTTTACCCGTGTATGTAGGTGTTGAAGTTTTTATTAGTAGATAATGGCTGTTACTTTCACAACCCAATGAACTAGACTGTAATAGCATGCAAGTCATGTGATACATTTGTTAAGCACTTGATTCGTATATCTCATGCATATATATATATAAATACATATATACATATATATTTCACAAGTCTATGTATACAAACATGATTTACAAGCTAGTAATTAGCAGTGTTGTACTGTTAGTTATAGCTTAATAAACTCAGTTGTTTTCTTCCCTTTTTGTTTCGATAATACTGCAAGAATGTTATGAATGGTCACAAAGCGTGCCAGTATAGTGCTAATTTAAGTTAATTTGATATAAAATTCATCATCTGCCATTCCGAGTAATGCTCCCGATCTTTCTGATATGTATACCATGTAATATGACATCCATTGGCCAACAGGTTATCAGGCACTAAATATATACACTAATTAAAATGGAACTCGGGACATTCTTTTGGAAATCATGTTAGGTTGATAATACTGTGTTCCTTCTGTTCATATTATACAGGCATAATATACAAACCCTTTAAATGGATCAGTTATGAGAAAACTTCCACTCTACATCATTTGTAGGCTATAATAAATTATTAATGTATTTGATTACTGAATATCTTAATAAAAAAAAAATTCTAATTATATAATAATTTACTTTCATACTTGAAGAGAAAACAAGTAAAAAATTATATTATCACCATGGGGACTTTAAATTTTCAAAATATAGATGTAAACATTTAACTATCGGAAATATATTTCTGAAATCTTCACAATTCAGCTTGTCTTAGTAATAATGTTGAGCGTATGTTGTCTGTGAGATGCTAATGTTGTTTGTGAAATGCATTTGCTGAGGTATCCATCTTCCATGATAGACCAGGCATGTGTGTCACACTGACCTATGATCACCACTTCCAAGGCACCACTTCTATAGTAGACACTTGTGTCAAGTCGCCAATGATGACACCTCTATGGTAGACACATGTGTCAAGTTACCTTAGATGACACATATATGGTAATCAATTGTATCGAGTCACCAATGATGAAACCTGTGTTAGTCACCAGTGACACATCTAATGGTAGACACATGTTGTCACCAATGATGACACCTTTATGGTAGACACCTGTCATTGCCAATGATGACACCTCTATGGTAGACACCTGTCGTTACCAATGGTGACACCTCTATGGTAGACACCTGTTGTCACCAATGGTGACACCTCTATGGTAGACAACTGTCGTCGCCAATGATGGCACCTCTATGGTAGACACCTGTGTCTAACTGATCAGTGATCACCACTTCCATGACCATGTTAAATGCTTGTGGTACTAATAGCAAGTTTGTATATGCATTTGATTCAACCTTGTAGGTGAATGTTATATTAATTAACTGTCCCCAGTTCTCTTAAAGAAATATGACAAAAGTAGCCATAAAAAGTAAAACCGCCAGCAACCACTGTTCATAGCTTTCGGGAAGATGGTGTGCAATTGGTGTATTTTGCATAATTAACATCTGTATATTGTGTAATAGTTGCATTCAGACGTGTTTAGGTTCCCATTGAGTACAGTGTCACCATAACTCTTAGTTCCACGATGAACTTAAATATAGGCGACGAAGAGGGAGCCACCATGTCCTGTATTTGGCGGCAGTAGGACCATCATGTGTTAGAGGTAGCCCCTCCCTCTGTATGTTGCAGTGTGCATGTGCGTCTGGAGTGACTGTTGTCATCTCACTCATTCTCATGCATTCTTAAAGCTGTACGTTGGCAAGTAATCTTAACTCCAGTATCGTACTCTGCCAACAGCCAACTGATTTTGTTTCGCGCCACTCTCGCCCTATGACCCTAGTGTCGTTGATTGGATGCCATCAAAGAGTACTGTCCAGGTGGACACGTAAAAATAATAACTTCAGTTCAATCTGTGCAATAGGACTTCAAACAGAACGTGTTCCGAATTCACAAATGAAAACATTGCACTTTATCGTTTGGCTGAACGGTGTAACATTTCATCGTCAATTGAAGGGTTGGGTAGTTTTGTTTCAACATTTCATGCCTTTTCATTTATTACCGGTACCCTTTTTATTAACACTTCTTTTCTCTTTCTCTCTCCATTAAACAGTCCAATGGCAGTCCACTTTGTTCAGATTTTAAGCAGTTACTGTGTAATGCACAAAATTCCTAATTTGTCTGAATCGTGAATTTCAATGTGTTTGCAAGAGCTAACAGTGAATATGTAGAAAGGGGTGTGATTACCCCCAATTGGTATCGGATGCTTCAGTATGCGTAGCCAGTGGCAGCGTGCCAGTATGCCTAGACACACTTATCATGAAGCTTGTGTATTCACCAAGATACCATAGCCTTCTCGTTGCATTCTTGAATATGTAGTAATTTTAACTCACGAGAGGGATAAAAGAACTTCATGCAAGGGTGCTCTGGTAATGCAACAATAATAGTTGTCGATTCCTCACATTCCTGTTCCATTTTCTAAAAATTGGGTAAAATATTGAGTCTGGTATACGATCATCGATTATAAGTAATTCTCAAAGTATTTTCAAAATGGGCATTCACTCAGCAAAGTTTACTCACCATGTTCTTGGACATTCATAAAACATGTTTTGTAAGTTTATATTTCAACACATTTCGTTCTGAACATTTAGTTCCTATCTGACCATCATTGCATATCTGTTGATTATACTAATCTTGATTAGGGAGGCATAATTTGAATAATTGTCACAAGTTATTCCAATTTATAATCATGTATCGTGTTTTAGATGTCCACTTTAATTTTCTTCCCAAATGTGATAGTTGGTACCTGTCGTCTTGTATTTTGAGTTGGATAATTATTTGCATGTTATCTGGTGTCTAATTTAAATTAATTAATGTTATCAGCTTGTGTATCTGTGTATATTGAATACTTGTATATTTTTGCAATAATTTGAATATGGTCCCTGTGGCCGTTTTTTTATTATTGTACTATGTTCAATTTATGTACATTCAAACCATTTACATGTTGTAAAATAAATGTTTTATCCTTCGTGTTAAGCATATTATGCTGATCTTATCTGGTTCATTTTACCTTTTCACACATTGCTGAAATTTCTCTTAAATAAATTTTGCAAGTATTTGCAGATGATGTGTATTGTTGTTTATCTGGAAGAGTATATATATTTTAGCAGATTCTTTATTAGGCAGAAATGGTGCAGTGGCCAGAGGGAAGTTGATGTACAGTGTCTATGCAGAAGTTCAGGTTGCGAGCTATGGGTCTTAAAAGCATACAATCACAGTTGATTGACCTAGATAATGACCGAACAAATTTCAGTCTGAGACTATTTACGTTTGATTTGTACACCCCAAAGTTGTTATTTCCTGGTCCCCAACACTTGATAAATTTCATATTTTATAATAATTATTTGTCAGGACAAACAATGATATTGTCTTTGATGTATTCATGATATATG
>JAUTBQ010162212.1:0-12574 GCA_032361185.1 Lepetodrilus ovalis | reverse complement strand
AAATATATACTTGGTGTCGATACATGTACTAACTTTGGTATGTTGTACTTTTTCATAGCTTTTAAAACATTTTGTGTCGCTTTGACATTGTTTTTATAAAATAGTTCATAAGCTCCCCATGGTTTTGATAAAGCAGCACAATGAAACACAACATCACACTCACAAAACGCAGCCAAACAAGCACTCTCATCACTCAAATCAAACGCTTCAAAAGAGTACCCAAGTTCTTTACCTATCTCTTTGTTTTGTCCAAAACCTAAAAGTTCCCAACCTTTTCCTTGCAAAAACTCCCCCAAGTTTCGCCCAAGTCCTCCAGTAGCACCTGTTATGATAGCTTTCATTATGGAACTTCCCAAACAACTAAACCTAAACCAACACCAGCTGAAGTACCTATAAGCATCACCTTATCTCCAGAGTTCAAATCTTTTGTCACAAAAAGTTCATGTAACGCCGTAGGTATAGAAGCAGCTACTTGGTTTCCATGGTTTTTAAAGATATCTATCAACTTACTCTTATCAACACTTAACATGCGTACTATATGGTTTAAAGAGGCTTGACTAGCTTGATGAGGTACAATCCAATCAATATCATCAAGCACTAACCCTGCACTCTTTAAAGTAGAGTTGATAAACTTTGGCAATATCTTTGAGCTTAACTTAAAAAGCTTTTTGCCATTCATCTCAAATACCCCTATCTCTTTATACTCTCCCTCATACGAACTAGGAGGAAGCTTAGTACCACCTCCACGAATCTGACAATACTCAAACCCATCGGAGTGAGTCTCAAAGTTTGATACAACGATACCACCTCTATCACTTTTCCCAACCACCATAGCAGCCGCACCATCACCAAATATCCCAGCAGTCCTGATATCGGACCAATCCAACCCAGTAGAAGCTATATCACATGAGAGTATCAAGATGGTCGGATACTCAGTTAAAAGACTTGAAGAGACATCAAAAGCTCTCAAAGCACTCAAACAAGTCATGTTGATATCGAAACTCGGAATATTTCTTTTTGGCTTTAAAAGTTGATGAACCCCAGCCGCATTGAAAGGTATCATCTGCTGCATGGTTGCATTTGCACTAATGATACAGTCGATATCATCTATAGTTAAGTTTGCATTTTTAAGTGCTTGGGAGATAGCTTTTAACATAAGAGATGAAGCTGACTCATCTTTTAAAAAATACCTCTTTTCAAGCCCTGTGATACGAAAACTAGTACCTGAAGCTAAGTTACACTTTCTATCTATATCGTCTGCGGTTACTTCACAAGATGGAAGAGATTTTCCAGTTCCTAATATATTTATATGTTTCATAATAGTTCCTTCGTATAATAAATTACGAGAAGTATATAACAATTCATACAAAGTGTCAAGTGTTACTCTACACTTTGTACAATAATGAAAAATATTGTATTTTTTATGGGTATTGAGGTGCTGATAATGATAGGGTTCTTTAAGATATCCGAAACCAATCGGATATCTTAGTAAGGTTATTTTATATAGTTGCTGTCATCTCTTTTGATCTTGTCTGCATCACATGCATACTGATCTGCTTCGAGTTGGCTTCCTTCTCGCACTCTTGGAGCGACAAGGTTTGCTGGGTTATATGTTAGTTTTTCTGTTAAGCTTTCTATATCTGTTCTCCATGGGCTATCTTCACGAAGAAGTATATCTCCATGTACATCAGCAGTTCCAACTTTTCCTGCAAGTCTCCCCCACTCTATCCATGAGCCGTCAAATAGTTTTGTATTTACACCCAATATATCTGTTCCTATAAAAGCTGGAAGTGCAGCTCTAGTTCCTGTACGACAATATGTATAAAGAGTTTGAGTTTTAGGGTCAAAGCCATTGTCTGTTAAAAGTGCTAGCATGTCTGATTTACTTTTATATCTGTATGACGCATCAAGAGCATCTACTTTCCCATCTTTATTTATATCTTTTGAAGCATCATCTCTTACGATAAAGTTTGTATATTCGACATGTTTTGCTCCCTTTATGTGTCCCTCTATGGCAGTATAGCATTGTGATTTGTGATCTTCTCCGCAGATTTTTGCTTCTGTTTTTGACTTTTTAACGCTGTTGTTTGCGTTGTATTCGTTGGCACTTCTTGTATCGATTATAAATGCATTTGTTGGGCAATTTTTTACGACATTTATCATCTGTGTAAGTGTTGCCATAACATCTTGGTTCATAGATTTTACTTCTTTTATAGAATGCGTGCCACTCATCGGAGGTTTTGAAGCTTCAGCAACAAATAGATCATCAAGTGAAGATTTTACTTCAGGATTTGTTTCGCTATTTAACATGTATTGGATATTTCCATCTAACACAGCATAATGTTTAAGTCCCCAATACTTCATAGACCAAGCAAATCTAGCAGTTGCCGCTGCATTTTCAGCCATACCTTTTGCTTTTTTTGCTCCACCTGCAACTATCAAGATCATATCATTGACTGGATCGATATCATACATCATAAACGCCCCGTCCATCATCTGTCCACTTAAAACTGCTTTTGGTATAACTGAAACTCCATCGGTTCTATCAAACATCGGATCAGTATTGCTACAACCTCCTGCTTTGTTAAATGTAAAGACATTTTTATCGTCATGTTTTATAAAAGTATGTGCCTTATCAGACAAAAAAGCTTCTCCAACTTGTAAAACAATAAGCTTTCCTTTAACATCACATGGTTTGTTCTTTTGCCAGTCATTTACCCAGCTTATCAAAGTTTTTGAGTTTATAACATGTGGGTTACCTGTAATCTCTTGCAAACTTGCAAAACTAGTAGCTTGCTTTGTACTGTTTGTTGTTGAAAGTAATCTCGTATTTTCCTCTGTTTTTATAGTAGAGTTCTCTCCTCCACATCCACCTATCATGGTAGAAACTGCTGCTGCACATATAGCAATCGTAATCTTTTTCATCTAATACTCCTCAATTTTTGTAAAAACAGAGTATATAAAAAGTGTGTTAGCGTAGTGGTAGTAAAGTGCTAGTGAAGTGTTAGTACTATAATACATTACAAAGTGTAACAAAAAGCAATTATTTATAAATTTTGGGTAATTTAAATTTTACTTATATCTATTTTAAGGTAAACTATATTTATCCAAAATTAAAGGAGTTTGCATGAAAAAGCTAATTTTAAGCTCGATCTTAGCAGTTGCAGTCATGACTGTTTCTGGCTGTAGTAGCAAATGCGGTGGCGTTTGTAAACCAAGTTACCCAACTTGCGTTAAACCTGCTTGCGGCTGCAAGTAGACATATAAGGAGACTCTCATCTCCTTATATAAATTTAATCAAACAACTTCATCTTAAACAATTTATCTACAAAGCTTACTAAACTTACATTTTGTAACACAAAATTAAAAAAAACATAAAGAAAAACATTAAAAAACACAATACTATTGCAATTTTTCTCTCTTTTTGGTAAACTTTATTTATCTTTTAGAAGGAGTAGTAATGAATAAGTTACTTTTAGGGACTATAATCGCTGTGGCGATGATCGCATTTAGTGGGTGTACATATAAAACTGCAAATACTGCAGCTAAAACTGTTTGTGTAGGTTGTGATGGTTTACCAGATTGTGTACCTGGTCCATACGGTGATTGTCTACCAAAGAAAAAATAGAAAAAACTCTCGACAAGTGTCGTAGCTTTAGTAGAGTGTAAATTAAAGAGGGTCTTTGCTTCTCTTTAAGGTAAAAATCTAATGAAAGGAGAAATTATGAAAAAGATCGTTGTCATTGCAGTTATCGCATTGTCTGTTTTTGCACTTAGTGGTTGTAGTTCAAAAAGCCCATGTGCTCCAAAACTTCCAACTTGTGCTTCAGCACCAGCTCCAGCACCATGTGGCTGTCCTAAGTAAATTTGTGATTTCAAAGTGGGATTTTATTCTCACTTTGAGTCCAAAATCTTAAACATTGTCAAGATAGTATCTTGGAAAAAATTTCCATTATCATCACTAATCATAAAGTATATGTTATCTTTATAGTGAGTCAACCCTTCAAAGTTATCTAAACTCCAACCATCATCACTTTTCATAACGGCTAAGTTTTTAGTTTTACATATACCATTTTTGATACCATTTAGATAGATCTTTTTAAGAATTATATTTATATGAAAACTTGTCAAATCTATATCTCTTTGTAGAGCTAAGATATTGCCATCACCCATCAACTCAAACTCTGTAACTGCGTTACCATAATAATCTTTTTTGAACTTGCAAACTTCACCATCTTTGTTAAATATACTTTGATATGTATATATTTGACCTTTTAGTGGATACTCTGCTGTAGTTAGATAGCCATATTTTGGGTGGTAAGTAAGGGCTTCTAAAGCTGCATTTATGCCTTGATAGTTGCTGATGTTTTGTAATTTTTTAGGCAACTTGAGTCTTTTTTCTCCCTTTCCACAAAGATCAAACTTTATGATTTTAGGATACCTTTCAAAAGAGACTAAAAGTGCTTTTTTATCGCCATCATCAATCAAAGTCAAACCCTCCGAATCACTTCTTGGTTTTAAAAATTTTCTCCCATGTTCATCTTTGAGTCTATATCCAGCTATAGGTTTTAACTCTATTATCTCACTATTTTTCACAACTATTCTAAAAGTGTAAAGTCGTCCTCGGTCATTTATCATATACAAGACATCACGATTATCATCATAAGCGATACCTGAAATCCCATAAAACTTTTGACCATCAACTCTATCGATGTCAACCAACTTACTGTCCAATATCTTAACACCCATAAACTTGCCATCTACTATCGATTTTGGAGTGATTTTATACTTCTCTAAAGCAAAACTAAAAGTAGTCAAAAAAACTAAAAAAACTAAACTTTTCATTTACAAATCTCCTCTATAGCTTTTGAACAAAGTGCCAAGCCAAAAGCACCTGTTACACCCACAAATGAACCAAGTTCTTTACATTTTGGCTCTTGGGCAGAAAAAACTACTGGAAAATCTCCACTAAAACCACTTTTTTTAAGCTCATATCTAAACTTTTTTGCCAACCCATCACCATGCGTTCTCCAGATAGAAGCTATCTCTATCTTAGTTGGATCAAGTTTTTTCGCACTTCCAGATGAACTTATAAGCTTGTCTCCCACTACATGTGCTAAAGCAACTTTTGCAGGCATGTCATCTATAGCATCAATAACTAAATCATATCTGGAAAAATCAAACTCTTCACACCACTCTTTTGTTACCTTCTCTTGTAAAGCTTTTACTGTTGGATAGATGGTTTTTAGATGAAAAACTTTAACTTCATCTACTGCTTCACTTCCTATTTGTCTGTTTTGATTTGTAACATCAAAGCTATCAGGGTCAACTATGGTTATATCTGTAAGCCCACTTCTAAAAAGACAATCCAAACAAAAACCACCAACTCCACCAACACCTAAAAGAAGTACCTTTGCTGATCTTAGTTTTTCAAAATCAGATCCAAAGATAGACTTACTTCTTGCATATCTCATATCCACTCTTCAAGTCTTTTTATATCATCATGTGAAGTCATATCAAGATGAATAGGAGTTATAGAAACATACCCCTGCTCAATCGCCGAAAGATCACAAATCTGCTCATCTTGGCTCTCTCTCCACTCAAGTCCAGGAAGTCCTATCCAGTAGTACTCTTCTCCTCTTGGATTGCGATGTAAGTGAGCAGAGTTTGCATAAAGTCTATATCCTGCTTTTGTGATTTTATAACCTTTAAATTCTGATTTTTTTATAGGAGGTATGTTGATATTTAATAGTTTCCTATCCCCTAGTGGAAACTCTCCATCAAGTATTTTTGTGGCTAACTTTCCAACAACCTCAGCTGCCAATTCATAACCAAAATCAAAGATATTTTGACACTTATCACGACACACCTGCGACACAGCGATAGAAGGAACCCCAAACAAAACCCCTTCCATGGCTCCTGCAACTGTGCCACTATAAGTTATATCTTCTCCCATGTTAGAACCACGGTTGATACCACTTATGATTAAGTCTGGTTTTTCATTGTCACAAAAATAGGAATTTAGTGCTAAAAATATACAATCAGTCGGCGTTCCATCATCAAGTTTGTAAAAATCATCATCAACTTCTATAAACCTCAACGGTCTTGTCAAAGTCAAACTATGCGCACAGGCTGATTTTTCAGTTGCTGGAGCTACGACTATCACCCTAGCGATACTTCTTGCCACCTCAATAAGAGCTTTTAAACCCTCACTGTCATATCCATCGTCATTTGTAATTAGTATTGTTTTATCTTGTTTCATGAGTCTATTATATATAAAAATGATTATTTTTATATATTTTCTAAAACCAATTTAGCCAATTTTAGTGCTTTTGTTCTATGGGAAAACTCTTGCTTTATCTCTTTATCTAACTCACCTAAAGTCTTTTCAAAGCCATTTGGTATAAACATAGGGTCATAACCAAAACCACCCTCGCCTTTTGCTTTAGCTATAACACCTCCATGCATCCAGCCATGAACTGTAAAAGCTCCTTTTTTTGAAACTATTGCCATAGCGGCTGTGTAGTAAGCTGGAGTTTTTGAGATATTTTTCTCTTTTAGTGCATCTATAAGTTTGTAAAGGTTGTCTTTGTCTGTTGCTTCAACTCCTGCATATCTAGCACTATAAATGCCTGGTATATTGCCTAAAGCTGGTACTGAGATGCCACTATCATCTGCCAAAACTATAAAGTCATCATGAGAATCTTTTAGTTTATCAAAGATTGTTTGGGCTTTTATGAGTGCATTTTCTTGGTAAGTTGAACCATCTTCGATGATTTCAAAAGGTTCTAACAAGTCCGAATAAGGAACAACTTCACTCTCTTTACAGTAAGCCTGTATCTCTTTTATCTTGCCCTTATTTGCACTCGCTAAAACTATCTTCACATATAACCTTTCTAAAACTGACCTTACGCACTAAATCAAATCCATAGGGAGATCAGTTATAAGTTATTTGGCGAACTCTATAAACTTTTGTTGATCTTGTGCAACTTCTACACCAAAGATCTGAGCTATATCTCCACCAAACATTTTACCTAATAATTCAGCGTTCATTGTACCTATATATGTTTTACCATCTGCTTTTTCATATACACTTATAGTACATGGCATCATAGTTGCGATAACTTTATGCTCATCTTTTTTAAGTATGTTGAAGGCATGAGAAGCGTTACATAAGTTTACTAGATATACTGGAGTCAAATCAAACCCACCATGTTTTTTGATAGACTTGTGAAGTTTACCAATCCCTGGAACAACCCAACCATTTGCCTTAGCATTTTTAGAAATCGTTTGTACAGTTTTGTTTATATCATACGGACTTTGATACTCTTTTAACATCATGCTTGGCATAGAAAACCACCCTGCTGCTGCTGTCGCTATAACACCTACTATTAGACCTAAAATAAATTTCATATTTTCCCCTTAAAAAATTTTGGCATATGCTAGCATTATTATAATTATAAGAAGATACATCGAGGCTAATTTTAATCAATATAGGACTATAATTGTCTGATATTTTTTACAAACAAGGGGTTTGGGAATGGTAAAAACAGTACTTCCGTTGAGTTTAATCATAGCTCTTAGATTTTTAGGACTTTTTATAGTTCTTCCTGTGCTTTCAGCTTATGCACTTTCACTAGATGGTTCAAATGCATTTTTAGTTGGTATCGTTGTTGGTGGTTATGCTCTAACGCAAACTGTATTTCAAGTACCTTTTGGGCTTATGAGCGATAAGTTGGGTCGTAAGAAAACGCTTCTTTTTGGTTTGATTATATTTATAATCGGCTCTATTGTAGCTGCTCTAAGTAGTGACATATATATGCTCATGTTTGGGCGTTTTTTACAAGGTGCTGGGGCTATCGGTTCAGTTGTAACAGCTATGATAAGTGATCTTGTAAAAGAAGAATCTCGCTCACATGCTATGGCTATCATGGGTGGAACTATAGCTATGAGTTTTGCAGTTGCTATGATCGTTGGCCCTCTTGTAGGTGGTTATTATGGAGTTGATAAACTCTTTTGGATAACTGCATTTTTAGCTACTGCTGCTATCTTGATACTATTTACAAAAGTGCCAAATCCTCCAAAAATTGTTCATACTTACACAGAAGAAGAGAGCAAAATGAAACATGTTTTCAAAGATGAGAGTCTTAAACGCATGTACATTACATTTTTGTTTCACAGCTCTATCATGACGATGGCGTTTTTAATCATTCCAATAGTCATGACTCAAAGTGTAGAAAATGGCGGTTTTGGCTGGGATACAAAAGAACTTTGGAAAGTTTATATACCTGCTATGGTTTTAGGGCTTATCGCTATGGGACCAGCTGCTGTGTTTGGTGAAAAGTATGACAAAGGCCGTGAGATTTTCATGATTTCTATCGTTGCTATTGCTCTTGGATTTGTATTTATGGGCTTTGCTACAAATGCAACTTTGTTTATCATCGGTGTTTGTCTGTTTTTCATAGGCTTTAACATGTTTGAACCTCTGCTTCAATCTTTTGTATCGAAGTTTGCAAAAGTACACCAAAAAGGAGCTGCTCTTGGAGTTGCTAACTCATTTGCCTATTTTGGGGCATTTTTAGGTGGTGTTTTTGGTGGTTGGTTGCTACATAGCTACTCCAGAGGAACACTATCACTTATGGTACTTGCACTTTGTGTTGCTTGGTTTTGGTGGATAAGCAAACTAAGAAATCCTGGACATAGAGGCAATGTTTATATGGAGTTTGACAAATACAGCAGAGAAAAAGTCACAACTATCAATGAAAAGATAGAAGGTATAGTAGAACACTACGCAAATGAAACAGAGGGTATCATAGTTGTAAAATACGACAAAGATATAACAGATGAAGATACGATAAGAGCTTATTTAGTTAACTAGCTCTTGGTCTATCTTACACTTTTTGTAGTTTCACTTCTTGCAGCAACTCTGCTACCGATAGGAAGTGAAGCTCTTTTACTTTATGATTTAACACTTGATTTAAATTACACTCTACTCATCTTGTCTGCAACTATTGGAAACACTTTAGGCTCAATAGTCAACTATCTTTTAGGATATAAAGGCATAGACTTTTTATTAGAAAAAAAGTATGCAAACTCAAAACAGTTAAAAAAAGCAACTGATTCATTTGAAAAATATGGAGCTTATTCTCTACTTTTGTCTTGGGTGCCAGTCATTGGTGATCCTATAACTTTTGTCGCTGGAGTCTTAAAATATGACTTGAAGAAGTTTGTTGTGATAGTATTTATCGCTAAAGGAGTGAGGTATGTAGTTGTAAGCTTGCTTACCAACTTTTAACCTCATGCATTGCTAATCTCTCAAAGCTTGTTTATGTTTTGTCTTTCTTTTGTAAACCTTTTTTGAAGGCACAGTTGTTGTATAACCTCTCGCTTCTTTTTTAATGATAGCAAGACGATGAAAATCTCTCTGTTTCATTGTGTTCTCCTTTTATTATAGGAGTATTATAAGAGACTTTAACGACACTATAAGTCGTAAAGATACTTTTTTATCTCTGTTTTTATCTTGTCTTGTAAAGTCATTGGAGAGATAACTTTTAGATAAGGAATCCATTGTCTTATGAGGGGTATGAGTTCCATGTCATCGTTTATCTGAAATGTGAGTATCAAATCTCCATCAACTTCATCGATGATTTTTTGTGATGAGAGATATTTTTTGACACGAAAGTATCTTGCAACTTCACTATCTACTCTCACCTTAACCGTATAGTTATCACGGTTAAAGTTTTGAAAAAGAGACTGCATAGCTTCGATGTGCTTTTCTACTTGTACATCTCTATGAAATGTTCTACTTTGTAGTTTAAACTCATCTATAAAGTTGATACGAAAGCGTTTAAAACCATCGTTTATCTTATAGTTTTTAGTCATAGCCACTAGATACCAATTGTTTTTGGCATAGAGTATCTTTTGTGGTTTTATATCTCTAAGTTCTCTAGGCTCTTTCTCATGATAGATGATATCACAGTAGCGTCTTTGTTTGATGGATACTTTTAACTCCTCTAAAAAAGAGATATCTTTTAACTCTTCGATAGGGTTATCAAAAACAGTATAAACTTCTCTAACTTCTTTTTTTAGCTCTGACAAAAAAGAGAACTCTTTTTTCTCTAAAAATTGTAAAGATTTAGAATCAAGCATAGCCAAAAGTTCAAAAAAGCTTTTTAACTCTTTAGCTTTTTGCTCTCTTAAAAGAGTTGAGAACATGTCACTATCAAGAAGCTGATAACACCCTCTTTCGACTATAACCATCGATGTACCTAAAACATCTTTTATAAGTTTTAAATCTCTTTGGATATTTCTTTCACTCTCTTGAAACTCTGCACAAATAAATTTGGTACAAAGTTTCTGCTTTTTAGTAAGTTTTATAAAGATAGTCAATACCCTTTGAGCTTGTGTCATAAAAAATACTCCCTTTAGACTACATCGACTTTTTTAAAAGAAACTCAATCAAACAGTTTTTTGATATCTGGGTCTTTATCTAAACTCTCATCAAACTCCAAATACTCTTCATCTTTATAACCAAACAAAGAAGCTAGTATCAAATCTGGAAAGCCTCCTATATAAGAGTTGTATATATCGACATTTGAGTTATAGATATGTCTTGATGCGGCTATATTGTTTTCGGTGTCGTCTATGATGTATTGGAGATTTACAAAAGTTTCACTAGATTTTAGATCAGGATACTCCTCGGCAACAGCAAATAACGCACTCGTGATGAGTTGCTCTTTTTGTAACATATCTTTGATGTTGTTCTCATCACCCTCTAAAAGATTTTGTCTCATCTTGGTCAAAGACTCCATCAACTCTTTTTCGTGTGAAATAAACTTTTTGGCTGTATCTACTACTTGAGGTATGAGTGAGAGCCGTTTTTTTAGCTCAACTTGGATACTGCTTTTTGCACTTTTTACACTTTGAGCATAACTAACTATGTTGTTAAAGATAACTACTAAACTGATAACAAGAACAGATGAACCTGCTCCTACTATAAAGTTTGATATAACTATATCATTCATGATATTTCTCCTTTTAAAATGTTTATAAGCTTTATGGGATTGGTTAACCTTCCCTCTATGTAAGGCACTATTTCTAACTGGTTGAACTCTACAAGTGAGATATTTAACTCATCGTAAAATCCATCCTCTTTTGAAAAAGCTGCTAAGACTCCATTTGAGCTGTTAAGATACTCTGAAACATCATCAAACAAGTCTCCTGTTTGCAAAAGTTTTATACGGCAAGATGGTGAAAAAAGCTTTGTTACTTGAAGTTTATCTGCTGTATAGATAGAAAATAGTTCATCAAAGGCTATATGTGAAAATTTTACTGATTTTCTACTCTTACCCAACTCGAAAATAAAATCAACACCGATAGCAGAATCTATAAAAACACCAGACTCCTTATAATAATCCTCAACTATCTCTGTTGTAGTTATCTCATTGCCATCACTATCTCTTTCGGTGTTGGTAACTTCACGCTCTATAGTATAGGCATACTCAAAATAACAAAAATCATATCCGAGATAATTTCCATAGATGCGTATGCTAATCCTATCATCACTATCACCTTTGTTAAAAAAGCTATAATACCCAGCCCAACTCATGTATAAAGTATCGTTGCTTTGAGTAGATATAACCCAGCCATTTTCACTAAGGTCTTGAAGATATGCAAATGTCTCATCTATAAGAAATACGCTTCTACCTATCATAAAAAAGACTATCATCATAACAAAGCTAACAGCCAACACAACAAAATAAAACATTATAAATAGTTTTTTAAATGCTGAAGAACAACACAAGCATAATTGATATGCAGGTAAAGAAGAATGCTTGTCAGCTGATTAAGATGAAATGTTTAGGGACATCAATGGAAGTTTTATTCTTAGGAGCTACATTGAATTTTATAATCAGATTTAGGTTGGAATTACATTTACTTTTGATCAGTGTTTAGTGGTGACAGTCACGCCTGGTCAGAGAGGGGTTCTGTTATTGTAATGTCACAATGTTTGATAGCCATTATTAGTATCAAATGGATAAACAGCCATGTTCTGTCGTTATGTTTGCCGTGAGAACAAGTTCTGTACTCAATGCTGAGTTATCAAATATTCAACTGAATTAATGGTAATGGTAGGGCATCCTGTTGTGATAGACTTGAGTAGCAATCCTACAATTACCATAACGCTGAATATGTTAGTAGGGACATAGACATGTCAGCGCGGTCTTAGTCCAGTAGAACGAGCAGAATCACGTAACGTGCCCATGTGTACCAGAATGTACGCTGACCAAATCATAAAGATCATATCAAAATTTGCACATACATTTTAACAAGGAAGATGCATTATCAATAATAACGATCAAGGTAACATGAAATTACAAGTACATGTAAAAAGAACATTTTAAAATAATATCAAGGCAACCATAGAAAAAGGTGTCCATAGCAAAAATAAACCCCCAAATGGTCTGCACACTAAATATGAATACCATCTATGAATCTGTATACTGTAAATCATAAAATCTTAGCGTCATAAAACTTTAACGACCGGCGGATTATCGACCTATTAGCGACATAA
>JAUTBQ010162201.1:0-12575 GCA_032361185.1 Lepetodrilus ovalis | reverse complement strand
ATACACATTCATGTGACAAACATTGTTAGCATACACAGTCATATGACATACAGTGTTAGCATACACAGTCATATGACGGACAGTTTTAGCATACACAGTCATAGGACAGACAAGTTTAGAATACGTGACCATATGACAGACAGTGTTAGCATACACAGTCATATGACATACATTGTTAGCATACACAGTCATAGGACAGACAGTGTTAGCATACACAGTCATATGACAAACAGTGTTAGCATATACAATCATATGGCAGACATTGTTAGCATACACAGTCATAGAGCAGACATTGTTAGCATACTCAGTCATAGGACAGACATTGTTAGCATACACAGTCATAGAACAGACAGTGTTAGCATACACATTCTTATGACATACAGTGTTAGCATATACAGTCATAGGACAGACATTGTTAGCATACACATTCATAGGACAGACAGTGTTAGCATAAACAGTCATAGAGCAGGCAGTGTTAGCATACACAGCAATAGGACAGACGATGTTAGCATGCATAGTCATAGGACAGACATTGTTAGCATACACAGTCATAGGACAGCCAGTGTTAGCATTCATGGTAATATGACATACAATGTTAGCATACACATTCATATGCCATACAGTGTTAGCATACACAGGCATAGGACAGACAGTGTTAGCATTCATGGTAATATGACAGACAATGTTAGCATACACAGTCGTATGACATACAGTGTTAGCATACACAGTCATTGGACAGACACTGTTAGCATACACAGTCATAGAGCTGACAGTGTTAGCATACACAATCATAGGACATACATTGTTAGCATACACAGTCATAGGACAGACATTGTTAGCATACACAGTCATAGGACAGACAGTGTTAGCATACACAGTCATAGGACAGACATTGTTAGCATACACAGTCATAGGACAGACAATGTTAGCATACACAGTCATATGACATACATTGTTAGCATACACAGTCATATGACAGACAATGTTAGCATACACATTCATGTGACAAACAGTGTTAGCATACACATTCATATGACATACAGTGTTAGCATACACCGTCATAGGACATACAATGTTAGCATACACATTCATATGACAGACAGTGTTAGCATACACATTCATAGGACATACAATGTTAGCATACACAGTCATACGACATACAGTGTTAGCATACACAGTCATATGACAGACAGTGTTAGCATACACAGTCATGTGACAAACAGTGTTAGCATACACAGTCATAGGACATACAGTGTTAGCATACACAGTCATATGACAGACAGTGTTAGCATACACAGTCATATGGCATACATTGTTAGCATACACATTCATGTGACAAACAGTGTTAGCATACACATTCATAGGACATACAGTGTTAGCATATACAGTCATATGACAGACAATGTGAGCATACACATTCATGTGACAAACAGTGTTAGCATACACATTCATAGGACATACATTGTTAGCATATACAGCCATATGACATACAATGTTAGCATACGCAGTCATATGACAGACAGTGTTAGCATACACATTCATGTGACAAACATTGTTAGCATACACAGTCATATGACATACAGTGTTAGCATACACAGTCATATGACATACATTGTTAGCATACACAGTCATATGACATACATTGTTAGCATACACATTCATGTGACAAACACTGTTAGCATACACAGTCATACGACATACATTGTTAGCATATACAGTCATATGACAGACAATGTGAGCATACACATTCATGTGACAAACAGTGTTAGCATACACAGTCATAGGACATACAGTGTTAGCATATACAGTCATATGACAGACAATGTGAGCATACACAGTCATAGGACAGACAATGTTAGCATACGTGATCATATGACAGACAATGTTAGCATACACAGTCATATGACATACATTGTTAGCATACACAATCATAGGACATACAGTGTTAGCATACACAGTCATAGAGCAGACATTGCTAGCATACACAGTCATATGACAGACAGTGTTAGCATACAAAGTCATATGACATACAGTGTTAGCATACATAGTCATATGACATACATTGTTAGCATACACAGTCATAGGACAGACAGTGTTAGCATACACAGTCATAGAGGAGACAGTGTTAGCATACACAGTCATAGGACAGACAATGTTAGCACACACAGTCATAGGACAGACAGTGTTAGTATACACAGTCATAGGACATACATTGTTAGCATACACAGTCATAGGACAGACATTGTGAGCATTCATGGTAATATGACATAAAATGTTAGCATACACAGTCATATGACATACATTGTTAGCATACACAGCCATAGGACAGACAGTGTTAGCATTCATGGTAATATTACAGACAGTGTTAGCATACAGTCATATGACAGACATTGTTAGCATACAGTCATAGGACAGACATTGTTAGCATACACAGTCATAGAGAAGACAGTGTTAGCATACACAGTCATAGGACAGACAATGCTAGCATACACAGTCATAGGACATACATTGTTAGCATACACAGTCATATGACATACAGTGTTAGCATACACAGTCATAGGACAGACATTGTTAGCATACACAGTCATAGGACAGACAGTGTTAGCATTCATGGTAATATGACAGACAATGTTAGCATACAAAGTCATATGACATACATTGTTAGCATACACAATCATAGGACACACAGTGTTAGCATACAAAGTCATATGACATACATTGTTAGCATACACAATCATAGGACATACAGTGTTAGCATACACAGTCATATGACAGACAGTGTTAGCATACACAGTCATATGACATACATTGTTAGCATACACAGTCATAGAGCAGACATTGCTAGCATACACAGTCATAGGACAGACAGTGTTAGCATACAAAGTCATATGACATACAGTGTTAGCATACACAGTCATATGACAGACACTGTTAGCATACACAGTCATATGACATACAATGTTAGCATACAGAGTCATAGAGCAGACAGTGTTAGCATACACATTCATATGACAGACACTGTTAGCATACGTGACCATATGACAGACAGTGTTAGCATACACATTTACATTAAGAAATATAATAACAAACTGCATTCAGAATGGCTCTGAATGCACGCCGCTAATTTGTACATTCGACTCAACCTATTGTCGGGTTGCACATAATAATGGAGTGTTCCGTCATTAATACAGCGGTGGAAAGGTTATTCGAAGTACAAACATGATTGTTAATAATCCTGAATGTGGTCGTATTTTGTGTTGCTTCATTATGTTAATGCAAAGGGATATAACTGACAGCGGGACGGATAAAATGTAAAACGACACGATAAAGTTCATTCACAGACCAGTTGATGCATCAATGACAAGATAATTAATTCTTTGTAACCTGAATCCATATAAAATATGAATGTTGTGATAACTATCGAGTGTTGAGGAATAAGTGCATTAGTAAATAACAACCTTTGGGTGGACAAATCAAATGTACCGTAAATAGATTCGGATATACATTCGTTTGACCAATATCTCCATCAACCATCTGTGATAGACTGAGAGTATGCATCTTACATTCGGTGATATGTTTTTGTAGCACATATCACTTTTAGCGCGACATAACGGCGTCTACATAACCATGAACCGTTAGCATTGGCACTACTTTTTTATGATCACACGAACAGTACTGAACGTCAAAACTTTCATACGTCATGTAGGCGACTATTCGCGTTTGAACAAGTTGGACTCTGCAGCCTTTGTCTTGAGACTATTTTCTTGGGTACGAGAAGCGGTCATAAAATATACACGTATGCATTGTATTGCCCACCCTTCTGACTTGTATTACCTATTCTCCATTAACGACATTGTTTAATAATCTTCCAATCCGTATACAGGGAAATATTCATGGGAGGTCATTTTCGTGGTATTAAAGGGTAGCATGATGACCTCGATATTAATTTAGCATCGAACATTCTCCTATTCTGATAGGTTCAAACAGAATTGAGAAAAACAATCTAAAGTTGTTAATGACTAGCTAGTCTATCACAAATTGCTTACGTGTGACTGTGTGTGTAAGCATGATGGTAATATCAAGTAGGGACATGGACAGTTGTGTCTAGTCTAGAGCTCTGACATGTCTCCTGGAGGTAAAATGGGTATTTTATGGCATATGTTCAACGAAGGACATGATTCCTGGAAATAGAAACATAGCTTACCAACAACTTCACGTACACGTAGGCTTCTAATTCTTACCAATCTAGGAGGCAATAAGAAGAAATAAGGATATTCTTTTTTTACATTTTTGGAAATATTGCTTCCAACGTCATTGACAAGGATTAATAAACTCCTCACAAGAATACATGCCACCAGCTGCTGTAGAAGATTGCTTGTCATGTCATGGATAGATTCATCAGCTGTTAAAGAATATTGCTTCACGTGACATGTCTTGGAAAAAGTGCATCAGCTGTTATGAGATATTACTTGACACGTCTTTGAAAGCTCTTACGACCAGAAATAAATAAAATGAACATATGATGTACATCTGAACGAGTCCAGTTTCCATGGAAATACTACTGTCCAGATAATAACGGCATGCTCGCTACCACACGGTCATTTATCGCTGCACTTGATTCAGCAACACAGAATGGCTTCACAGATGGTTGCTGTGATTTTGACATTGAATGTTGGTGACCATAAAATGTCCGTCTTTGTGTTTGACTTGCAAATTCATAAATGTATCCTGACCGGTCTTTGATGTCCATCAAAGCTGCTGCTGTGCTATTAGGTGAACCCTTACTATTAACCTGTCATATCTGCACTGTGTTCAAGCAGTATGAGTACTTTCATGTGGTCTTATCACAATAGAATTATGTGACTTACTGTGTAACTTCCAATCTGAATGTCAGGTTTCTGGAGATTACGGGAACATGACAAGGAGAGGGCAAATTGTAGATAGATTCCAGTCAAATGGTTCATGAACTGTTGGAATCTGATTTGTCGTTCTTTTAAAAATAATTTGGTCTTTCCAAAACATGTTTTCTCATTGAATACAGATGGTCTGATACACATACTGGTACAACTACTTGCCAGTTCAGATGGTCTGATACATACTGGTACAACTACTTGCCAGTTCAGATGGTCTGACATACATACTACTTGCCACTTCCTCATGCAGTTCTTCATGCCAATAGCTACCACATACATCCATACCCTGTAGTGATGCACATTTCAATCATATCTCCAAAGTATTTCCACCACAATTTCAATCTCATCATAGAGGTCTACGCTTGTTTGCCAATATAAATACATTGCAATATATATTGAATATTTTTGTGAGGTAGTGTCATTATGTCATGCTCTGTGCCCTGGGCATTGCCAATTATTTCAACATATTGGCAATATATTGATATATTCATATTGGATTACCTGTATGTAATGCAATATTTGGGTAAATCTGCCGATTGCCTAATAGTTCGTCCTACCTACAGAAGGTCATCATACACGGACATCCGTAGTGTGTGTAAATCTGCCACGGTTGTGATGTCCTTACAGTACAGTACCTTTAAGACTGGTCAGTGACCACTGGGTCTTGTCAGATCAATTAGAGACCAGCAGATCAGAGTATTGATGCCACAGCAAAGAGGTCGTAACCCAGCTTCCTGAAGTCGCTGATGAACCTAACCAAGTGTACATTATAGATGTGTATTTCATATGTGACTCTGCTCTATGGCAGCCACTGGCTCTTAACCAATAGGACGAGATCTAACATGGCATAATTATTTTCTCTGTAGGGAAAGAACGGAGATTAAGGTTGTGGATGTTTCCTTGAATCGGATCCCATAGAGGAACGTGAAAATTGTTAAGTTGTGGGAATTGATTTTTTTGAAAAGTTGGATGCACTGTGCTGTAGTTTGGAGTATTTTTTCTGACCTTGGAGGAAATGTTTCTTGCTGGGCCCGACTTCTATTGGTATTGTTTGAAGGTGGTATTGTTTCGGACAAGGAATACAGGTATGCTTGGAGTATTGTCGTGCTAGAAATCAAGGTATGCTTGGTATACTATCAGAAGACGTACTGATGTATTATGGCATTTGAAGTCTAATCTAATACTGTAGTCGTATGGTGATACTACATTGAATCTTGGACTGCTCAGATCACAGGTTTATATGTATTACATTAAAGTCCTTTCAATTTCTTTAAGTCTCTGCATACTATTTCTCATTTTACATGCAGAAAGAACAGCTGTTTGAAATGCTTGGAATAAACATGTACATTATTCTGTTGTAGATATGCACAAACCAACATACTGTAAGTCAGCACGTGAATTTGTTGTTTGTAAGAAGTTGAACCTAAGATAATTATTGCTTAATGATTCATTTCACATTTTGAACGTTAAGACACAAGTACTGGCACAGTAAATAGAGCTGTTTATCCTGGACTTTATCCTGCTTTCTTAACAGTTACACTTCTTATTCAAATTTAACTGAACAAAAAATGGGCTATTCTTTCATTTGGATTGAAGTTGAGTGCAACACCCTGTCATCACTTTTAAACAACCAGTTAGAATTTGAAATTGCCTTCTGTAATTTTGAACGTTTCTTAAAGCTGTCTAAATAAATGCAATTTATTAATGTGGCCAAGAAGCCATGGTTCTTACAATGTTCGTTTCTAACAAGGTCAAATAAAATGTCGCCAAGAGCCTCCAACCCATTGATTGTGATAATGCATACACAAATATGGTTCATGGATATCATCAAAAGCTATATAAACACAATCACAAATCAATACATGTTAATTTCCTTGTCATAGTCATGAGAGCAGTAAAGACCTTGAGAGATATAAATTCCTCATAAAAGTAGATTGGGAAAATTAAGGAAAAGATTAATACGACATTGTCTGGCTCAAGCCAAAATACATCCCATGGAATACGTGTAGTGTCGTATGAACCAAGAGGATTCACTTTGCCGTCTTATTGTCCAGCATGCCCGTGGTAATGAATGTTGTATACCTTTGTCAGTTATGCCATGTTGTCTGTGCAATGAGGGACAGTATAGGTAGACATTGTTTAACCCTCTCCCTGCTGCAGGCAACCGGAGATGCCCTAAAGAGCAGTGTCTGTGTTTAATCCAGCAGGGAGAGGGTTAAGTTAAAGTATATAACACTAAAACTTATATAATATATGTTGTCGCCTATGGGTGCAATATTCCCGCTGCAACGTAAAACAATAATTCAATCGATCAAAATATAAAATATATACTAGAATTAACGTGAAACCCAGATTCACCTGATATCACATTTTATGTTTTAATGTTTAAGTTAACTTATTTTCTTAATAGACTATATGGGAAATGTTTGGATGTAAACATGTCTAAATACTCAGTTATCCTGGATTCATCTTCTCCAACAATGGCTCATGATTCTTACCATAACACATAGTTGTTACAGGCGCTCGTCCCATCATAAACAGATCACAATCTTACTGAAATACTGTGTGAAAAATTGAGTAAAACCCCAACTCAGTTACATGTATTTTCCAACCCCTTTATTTCATAGAATAGAAAATTGCAAACATTATGAATGAGGTTATTTGCATCTGTTCAGAAGGTATTATCGCGCCTTTATTCAAGCTATGTTACTTGTCCATATTGTTCCGTACTGTGATCAGGACAGTGTCAGCAAGTGGATGTCCATCTGTCCATCTGTCCATCCAGAACACTGACTAGCACACAGTCCAGCCAGGACAGTACTACACAAGTCTGTAATTAGCCGTGTGGGCACTGAGGGAGATACTCACGAAACCACTTATCTCCGGTGCCACATGCAGTTGCTCTTCGTCCATTGTTCATGTCTAGAGATTTGCAGAGGATATCTCATCTTGTACTTGGTGGTCCCACGGGGAACAGCCATAGAGAGCTAGCATGGGGAACAACTATGGGGAACAGCCATGGGGAACTGTAACATGAGCAAGATTCACAAGCAGAAAACCACCTGTGTGGTAATTGTTGGTGAAAAAAATATTATTCATGACAGTTCGCAGAATTTCTGTCAGATTTACTTATCACCTTTAAAAAAACAAGAAAAGTCGATATTCAAAGTATCATTGAGTTAATATATATGAAAGAAAAAAACCCATCGCTCTTCTGGTAAAAACGTATTGTTATTGGTATCATGTAACCCTCGTTTGTTTCTTGAGATTCATACACTCGATGAGAATCTGGCGTTCGATGCATAACAACAGAAGAATAGCCACTTAGATCTAGGTTTAGATTCCCAAGGTCAATAAATGTCGTGAGTCCTTTGACAGAAATATTTTTTCTTGAAGAGAGTCTTCAAATTGAGTTTACCACAGGCCTGCACCACCATTACAATGTCTGTCAAAATGATCAATGTTTTACATTCTCAAGTACAGTGTCCCCTCTATATAAGGCTGTATTTGGGGTCCATGACATATTGTACCAGCCTTATATAATAGTGCAGATAAATAACAAAAAATAAAAATGGGGTCCACATCTGACCCAGCCTTATATCCGAATCCGCTCTGTATCGAACAGCCTTATATCGAGGGGGCACTGTATCGAAATAGAAAGATGAAACATGCTTTATCTGTTCTATTTATTGCTGCAGTTTCATAGCTGTATTGTGTCATTTTACTATTTTAATATTTCTTGTTGACACCACAGTATGAAATGTCAAAAATATTAATGTGATACAATACAGAGCACAAAAATTGCATACTCATCACAAAAGAATTTTTGGTTAGCTCCTCTACTTGTTAAAATCACTGTTTTTGACATGTCACATGATGACGAGAAATTATGATGGACATTAAAATTGCCAGATTACTGGTTGCATTTATTGACATTTATGGCTATAATTCTAGAACTTTACATGGAAAAGATAAAGACTAATATTGAAATAATATTTTATATAAAATAGGTGTAATGCTAGTAGACTGTATATAGTAAGGTGTTGTTGTTTTTTGCCACCTATCAACGTGAAGTTGAAACTGGGCTGTGTGTTACTTTATTCCTCGTCGTTTATAGGTGAGATATTCCCGCTGTGACGTAAAGGATTAATTCATTCATTCTTTATCCCTGATTGACCTGAATTGGCTGTTTTTATGTAAAGACAGTTGAGTGACACTCGCTGCCCTTGAAACTCCTCATTTTCAAGTCGGTGTGCCATACGAGGACCGACGGATTACTACCACTTCCTTCCACACACGGCACTTACCCCTGGAAACTTTTCTGTCTCTCTAAGTGGATTTCCATCCCGCTGTTTAAACTCAAGACATTTCTGGTTGGCTTGATCATGTTAACAGACTGTTTCATCAAACTATTTTGCTCTTGTCAATATTGAAAATCCTGATTTCAGAATCTTTTGGTCAATAGCTGGTTCTCGTGGTGTTGGTGGCTAGGATGATGGGTTGACAGTTTCAGAAACGTCCGAAGGCCAGGCATGCACTGTTTGAAAGTGAAAGAATACATTGAAGGTCTGGACACATGCAGCTTTCAAAGATTCCGTCAATGTTTTGGTCAATAGCTCACGTTGCAAGCAAATGAATGACAATTTTGTGATTTGAGTCTCAGGGCAAGATGTCTTTTGTCCGACGATGAAAGAGCTTATTTGACCGGCTTGTGGATGTAGGATCTTTGGATTTGATTGCTGGAAAACATTTTCTGAGCATATTGTGCATTCAGAGAAGCAAGAAAACATTGCTTAATTGGGTCATGGATGATATCTTTAGCCTTCAATCTGCTAGCGGGGACAGTAGATGCCCTGATTGCTGAGAGAATTTGAAGTGTGAAAGAGTCAACAGAACTCGTACTATCTGTAGGTATGACTATTAATTGTCAATGGGAACGCACACGTGATACAAAATGGAGGATGTTAGTGAGAAAGTGAGAGTTATTCCCTCTTTGAAGATGGCTCGTGAGAGCAGAAGTATGGAACATTTCCAGGAGATGGTGACTGTGACCCTCTCGCTAAAGGGGTAAGTCTGTATGTCCACACTACACGTAGTCCGCTTCATCTTTCAAACATTGCTTGAAATATCCTTTAGTTCACGGCCATTTGTGGGAGGTGGGTGTGGATGATAATTTTCACAGCGGAGTGCTGTGTATTATTTGAGCCATTACAATCTGGCAACATCTTTTCATCATAATTGTCATCTTCATCTTAATTGTTATGTTTCTTATCATCATCATAATTGTCATTATCATAAATAAATAATAGTCTAAATATGAATCGTCTGACTCCACGCTAATGCGTACTCGAAAGCACGATATCATTGTCATCATCATTGTTATTATCATTGTTATTATCATTGTTATTATCATTGTTATTGTCTATTAATCCCAGCAGTTTATCAACTTTATAAGATCAGTAATTCAAAAATTCATAAAATACACATCAGTAATTCAAAACTTCAAAAAGAAATCAATATCAGTAATTCAAAAATTCATAAAATCCATGTGATTGAACTGGGAAAGGGAACCTATCCACTTGCATGTCTTCCATCACATGCCGCTATTGTATTACAACAAGAGAACGTTCTAGGACAGGACAGGAGCTGGTGGTGCTCCCAGTCTTGACATCATCATGGTTAATCCACCAGGGCAGTGTGTGCTAACGTGAAGATAAGTTCTGGAAAAGATCACGTTTCACAGCTGTGCACACAATATCCATCCTCTGAACCCATGACCATAGCCTACTTCATATCTGTCAAAGACCCTGGATACTACGACCAAATAGGCCACAACAGAAGTCTTTTGGTTTGTTGTACAACACAGCATTACATTAGTTTGTGATGATAGCAGAGGAAGGTGAGGTGGATGTCATGGTGTGTACACTGGCTGGAACGACATCGATACGGCGCCGTCATCCTTTGTCCACCGTCATCCTGATGCCAAGACTACGATCAATCACTTGTACGTTCACATTCTCATGTGCTTGGCTTTTTTCTATGCGGACAAAAGAAGTATGTACATCTAGGACACTGAGACGTGTATTGACGTGGTGAAGTGACGTGTATTGACGTGGTGAAGTGACGTGTATTGCCACAAGGAAACGGGGAAGATTGCATTCCTATTAAAAATGTTTCTTCATTATTTTTGTTAATGGTGTAAAAGTTTATTAAAATTCGAGTGTAATAGCTTTCATAAAAGTACAGTGAAAAATTTACCAAATTTCCATTAAGTGGATTACCCTTTTCTTCAAGAATGCCACAAGATGCTCTTAACCTTGTATGATCTTCCATGCTATTGCAAAATCGATTACAGCAATAGTATGTAAATTGAAAGGCACTATGTTATAGGAATAGGTTCCTCTAGTTTGGTTCGTGTTACTACTATACTTTGGATGTACAAAGAAAATCTTGTGGCTTCCCTACTGTAGTGGCCCGTCTCTACCAGACACTGGACTGGCGAAGTGTGTGTGTACAGCGACACTGGTTCCAAGCTCGACGCTCTTCGCCAAATAGGAGGAACCCAGTGGAGTGGCAACATCTAATAACACGGCATTGATCGCTGGGTTCACTCATGTGTGCTGACTCAATATACACCCAACTGATTGCTTCTAGAGGGGCCACAGGGTTGACAGGATTCTGAGCTGCTTGTCCGATAAAACGGACGAGTTTGTAATGTACGTTTCAGAAGGTTCTCACAACTGTAAAGACGAAGAGTGTTAACGCTTCACTGAGATATTAGCATGTACATGTAGCATTAATGCTTCAATCAGATATTAGTGATGTACATATAGCATTAATGCTTCACTAAGATATTAGCATGTACATGTAACATTAATGCTTCAATCAGATATTAGCGACGTACATGTAATTTAAATTGACACCAACACAGCCAACCAAAAGTGAAGAAAAAAATATATTTGTGTGATTTCACTGTATTGGCAAATTTGAAGCATGCATTATTAACAGGCTTTTAAGGAATAAATCAAGAATGTTTAAGTGGTGATGGTAAAGAATTTGAAAAATTATATGCTGCCCAACATTTGCTAAGGACCATTATTAAAGACACCTAATGTTATGACAATAACAATAATAATACTGTAATAATAATACATGTAATAATAATAATAATAATAATATATATATTTGGATTTTGTAAATACTCTTCAATGTAGCACTTTGAGCATTCTAACAATGGGTTAGACACATTATAAATATGCTTTTTATTATTATTTCTTATTATTTTTATTATTATTATTATTATTATTATTATTAATTATTATTATTATTATTATTATTATTATTGTGCTAGATCCCATGTACAAGCACTACAAACAAGATTGACTACTGGATAAAAACTGATAAATAAGATTAAGTTTTGAGCTGGGATTTGAATCTGTTGAAGGTTTCTGAGGGTCTGATATGTAATTGAGAGATCATTTCATAGATCACACGTGTATGATGCTAATGCCGAGAGCATCGCGGGGCAGTCTTGTACACAATTGTGTAACTCTTGGAGGTAGCCGTCTGCACCCTTAGCCGTAGACCACACTATTGCTATATGTGGAGGTAGCCATCCCAACCCTTAGCCATATACCACACTGTTGCTATATGTGGAGGAAG
>JAUTBQ010162190.1:0-12576 GCA_032361185.1 Lepetodrilus ovalis | reverse complement strand
TTCTATATTTGTACTGCTTCCCACAGACACAAGCATGAGTCACGTTTTCATGTTCGGCCCGCGTATGGTTACGCCTGCTGTTGGAGTCTGCAAACCGTCGACCACAGATGAAGCAGGGAAAGCGACCTGTCTTTGCAAAGGCAGCATTCAGTGCACGAGACCGGTGCCTTGAAGGAAGATAATTAATAGAAGACTGCTCATCATAACCAGAAGTCTGCTCATCATAACCAGAAGTCTCTTCATCATAACCAAGACAATCATTTGCGTCGACCTCTACCAATGTGTTCTCCGACAACTGGGATACATCTCTTGGCAAATTCGAATCTGCAAATAGAAATAGAACCATTCATGGAAATCCCAATAAGAATATTTCTTACATAAACAAACTCAAATATCGTACCACATTCCACTATTAGTAAAAGTTTAAAAAGCTTCCAACACCATTACTAAGGAAAAGGAAAGAACTATGAATTGAAATTCTGCCATTACCGGTAACATATTTACTGCTTGATGACAAGGGTGGACAAATGCTTGTTTCTACAACAACTATGGTGAAATATAACTTAATTAATAACAAAAAGATGTATAATATATAAAGATATATAAGAATGGCAACATGATACTTATGTAACCGAGGACCGTGATGATCCTGGGATTCGAACCCAAGTTGCTGGATTGCGAGGTCAATGCCATACTGACTGCCAAAGGGGTCACCACAATGGCCAGGACCAGTAGGAGCATCTTATGTAACATGGCTACACATACTGTAGTGTAAACTGAACCTTGCTGGTAGAAAACACTGTCACCAGCAGCAGACATGCATCATTTGGTAACATCAACATCCTTCCAAAGAAATATATAGTCAGACCCTTTTATACACTTCCATTTTTGCTAAAATCTGACCAGTAAGCGAAACAACCAGATCATCGGATCAATTATTCATCAAATAAAAGTATGGTAGTTGGAAATCCGTAATGATTAAGCGGAGTAAGCGGAGAAAACAGTACTGTTATAATAAATGGGGTCTGACTACTTGAAGAGCTCATCACAGAGAGATTCCAGAACCATGTATAATATTTTACCCATTTGTGATCTTTCTCCCTGCTTGTGATAATACCTTTCTGATTTATCCAACAGGGGTAAGATTCAAAGTTACAACCAAAAAACAACTCAGCAGTTGCAATTACATCACTCAATTCCATATGCAAATGTTATTTACAATTAAAGTCCTTAATACGTGTTTCTCCAAAATTGTGAAATAACCTCCACATGACCACTTTAAGTCCAAACATAAAAGCATCTTAAAACACTGCTAAAATTAAGTAAAGTCAAGTTCTCAATGATAATAATTTTTATTTTAAATTTCCAATTGTAGTGCCATGAGCATGTTGTCAAAATATCAGGGTGCCAGACTAACATTTTGAGTTACTTGCCCGTTAGTAAGGGCAAGTTGCAAAGGCACCAAAGGTGCTACATGTTAAAATAGTGCAATTTAATTTGCCCCTGTACATTAGGCATATGTTAGTCTAAAGCCCTGAATATCCACATTTTTATTGTTATGATTGGTAGCAGAAGTGGTATAGTGGTAATTCCTTTGCCAAGTAGAAATGGACATCCTTTGTGGATTCATTGATATAATAGGGAAGGCTTCAATATACAATGTGTCACAATTCAATATGGATCCAAACAAATATTGTAAAATAATATACAACTGCACTTTCTTTCACAATACCATTGAACAGCAATCACGATTTTCACAAAACCTATCAGTATATACCGTACTGGTAGAGCCAGCCATAGTAATTGTCCAGTACATCCTCAACCACCATGGTAATTAGCCCTGATAAATATTGTCTCAAATACCACAAATTTAGGATGGGACTACCTTCACACTCCAATGTCCGAGCATGATGTGTCTTTCACCAAAGTGTCAGTTGCCACCATAGCACATGTTCTTTTATGTATTCGGAGTCCAGTTCTATATTTGTACTTCTTCCCACAGATACAAGCATGTGTCACTTTGTCATGTTCGGCCCAAATATGGTTACGCCTGCTGCTGGGGTCTGCAAACCCTCTACCACAGATGCGGCAGGGAAAGGGACCTATCTTTACAAAGGAAGAATTCAGTGGACGAGACTGGAACCTTGGAGGAAGATAACTATAAGAAGACTGCTCATCATAACTGGAAGTCTCTTCATAATAACCAGGACAAGCATTTGCGTCGACCTCTACCAATGTGTTCTCCGACAACTGAGATACATCTCTTGGCAAATTTGAATCTGCAAATAGAAATACAACCATTCATGGAAATCCCAATAAGAACATTTATTATCATAAACAAGCTCAAACATCATACCACATTCCACTATTAGTAAAAGTTCAAAAAGCTTCCAACATCATTAGTAAGGTCAAGGCAAAGGAACAGGAAAGAACTATGAATTGAAATTCGGCCATTAACATCTTTACTGGTTGATGGCATGGTTGGACAAATGCTTGTTTCTACAACAACTATGGTGAAATATAACTTAATTAATAACAAAAAGATATATAAATAAGAATGGCAACATGATACTTATGTAACTGAGGACCGCGATGATCCTGGGATTTGAACCCAAGTTGCTGGATTGCTAGTCCAATGCCATAACCGACTGCCAAAGGGGTGACCACAATGGCCAAGACCATATTATAACACTACACATACCAAACTGAACCTTGCTGGTAGAAAGCATTGTCACACCAGCAGCAGACATGCATCAGTTGGTAACATCGATTCCAAAAAAATTATTTATATACTTGAAAAGCTCATCACAGACAGAGTAGAGTACCGGGTATAATATTTTACCCATTTAAGAAGAGAAGAAGAAGAAGAAGAAGCAGCTTTATTTAACGTCGGATATGAAAAAAACCACAAAAACGTTAGCTATTATTCCGACAAATAAAAACAATACAAATGGATAACAATATATATTAAGATACAAGTTTAAAAATAAGTTCACAGAAAAGTTGCCCAGGGAGCACATATTGCATTGACATTTGGGGCCAGACCAGTTTCCAATCAGCGTACAGAAGTCGCCATAGTTTTCAGCTTTCCGAAATTCATTCGGCAGGCTGTTCCAGACTCTGGCAGCCTCATATGCAAATGAATTAAGTCCAAATATAGTGCTTTTAACCTTGGGCAACTCTGCTGTGATCTAACTTTCTCCCTGCCTAGGGAACTGATTAATCCAACAGGGACAAGGTTCAAGACACAATCAAACTCGGCAGTTGCAATTACATCACTCTTCCAAATGCAAATCTTTCATACAAAAATCCTTTAATACATGTTTGTCCAACATTGTGAAATAACTGTCACATCACCACCTTTAAATCCAAACATAAAAACATCTTAAAACACTGAAGAAAAAAATAATTCAAGTTCTCAATACAGTGTCCCATCAATATAACACAGAATAATAATCTATATTTAAAATTTTAAATTGCAGTGCCATTGGCAAGTTGTCAAAATATCAGGGCGCCAGACTAACATTTTGAATTACTTGCCCGTTAGTCAGGACAAGTTGAAAAGGCATGAAAGGTGTTTTATGTTAAAAAACCTAGTGCAATTTAACTTGCCCCTGTACATTGGGCGTACATTAGCCTATAGCCCTAAATATCCACATTTTCATTATTATGATTGGTAGTACAAGTACAATTAGTAGTAGCAGAAGTGAAATGGACATCCTTTGTGGATTCATTGGTATAAGGAAGGCTTCAATATACAATGTGTCACACTTCAATATGGATCCCAACACACAACATATTTGCATAATTTATTATTTTTACAATTTCAACAAATATTGTAAAATAATATATAACTGCACTTTCTTTGACAATACCATTGAGGAGCAATCACGATCTTCACAAAACCTACCAGTATATACCGTACTGGTAGATCCAGCCATAGTAATTGTCCAGTACATCCTCAACCACCATGGTAAATAGCCCTGATAAATATTGTTTCAAATACCACAAATTTAGGATGCGACTGACTACCTTCACATTCCAATGTTGGAGCATGATGTGTCTTTCATTGACGCATGTCAGTTCGCACCAGAGGACAGGTTCTTTTATGTAGTCTGAGTCCAGTTCTATATTTGTACTGCTTCCCACAGATACAATCATACTTCACATTGTCATGTTCTGCGTGCTTATGGTTAAGTCTGCCTCTGTTGTCAGCAAACACTCGGCCACAGATGGAGCAAGGATAGTCGCCTCTCCGTGTGGTCAGTGGACTCGATCCATCCCACATTGGGAGAGACCTAAGCGATGACCTTCTAGAACAGTTGGGGTCAACCTCTACCAATGAGCTCTCTGCTAATTGGGACACACCTCGTGACCATATATAATCTGCAAATAGAAACACAATTCAGTTCTTTGTGCGATAGTTAAAAAAACAATAAAACACATTAGTTTCCTCATTTTATTTTAAGTAATTATACAAAACTTACAGCAATGTGAAAATATCATTCTATTGGTAGGTACTATAGGTACTATAGGTACCATTCTATATAATCTGTGATATATGCAATGAATGCAGGGTGCTTCTATACATCTGGACAACAATGTAAAACAACTTTCTAAAGAAAAATGTATATAAAATCCATTGATATTCACCTACATTCCAATTGTAAAATATAAAATTTTAAATGTTGCTGTTCATTACTAAAACAACGTCAATGAATATAATTAAAGGCAATTGATAATTCATTATAGAACTTATGCAAGAAAAACAACCCAAATATTCCCGAAAAAAATATGCACCATTGTGTACAATTAAAATCTAATCTCATGAGATAAATCTACAGCAGTCATAGTGGGTGTAATTTCAGAGGGCTACATTGTAAATATCTGCCTTTAATTAAACGTCTTCATCCGTTTGCTGATATGAATGTAATGATGAGAACAGTCAATCTTCAGCAGTCTGATGTTCAAAGATAACTGTCACTGTCTACCTTTTCAGCACATATGTTCAAATTTACTTCTGAAATTTGCTATGAAAAATAATCTATAATCCCATTTTCTATCCAAGCACTCGATTAGTTCTACCCGAGATATACCATACAGTCTGTCATATTCCAGAATGTTCAAAGAGCTTTCAATATGATGGTAAAAGGTCATAGATGCTAGAAACACTGCAATAACTCATACTTTCATGGATACATCAACTTTATTCTCTGAATATCATAAAATACATCCTAATGAAAAATTTATAAATTATTTGATGTAATGTACAGCTGACACCCGTTTATCCAGATGGTTGCGTTTGCAGTAAAATTGTGCAAATAACTGAATTTTCAGATGTCCGAGTCATTGTACATAGGAAGACTGATATATGGTTCCCGGTAAAAAAAGTGCGGATAGCGAGGGAACCGGAATCCGGATAAACGGGTGTCCACTGTATGAATACATGGGCAAGTAACATCATTACAGCAGTTAAAGGCAAGAGCTGTGAACAGTGGAATATAATATGTATGTCTCTGGGTAAACATTTGGTAAAATTAAAGAAAATAATAAACATGAAAACATAAACTCTATAGATTATGATGGTGTATTCACTAATATAATCTGAGCCTTGCACCAATGTTAACAATTCTTCATTGGTGGAAGTTCATCGGGTTTTTTTCACATTGACAATAGACAATAATCGTTCTGTAAAACTGCTGTCATTCCAAAAGAAACAGAACCGGAACAGCTCTTCATTGACATTAGATTCGTATTTGGAATAGGTTTTTCTACTTGGTATGGACCAAACCAATCATTCACGATACAATGTTTCACAGATGTCATAAACGTGCTGGTCTGACAATACCGACATCCTCGCACCCAGGGGTACTTAATTCCGTTCCAATCTCACTTGAACTGAGAAAGGAATTATGTACCCCTGGGTGCGGGGATGTACCAACGATTGAGAAACAGAAATCATGCACAAAACAACTGAACCTGCATCCTGCTAGTAAAGACTAGAGATCAGCCATGACAACATACAATTGTGGTTTCAGTGGAACACGATCCTGAGCTGCAGCGCCCAAGCCACATCCAGCGGAAATAAATCGTCCCCTTGACAAATACATCAGCAGATTTCCACAGATCTGCAGAAAAATTTGCCACGCCCGAGAGATAATACCTGGAAAAGGTTAAAGGTCAAGCCATGTGCATAAGTCTGTACGAGCATCCTTTATGCAAATCACGCTAAACCACCATTTTCACAAAGTATGAATACCGGCACCACTGAAGAATTCAGTTGTTTGGATCGAGGAACATTGAGCAATTCTTCTGATGTTTCTGTAGACTGGCCACATAGCTGTACAAGCGGCCACAGATACAGGGGAAACTCGCTCCCTCGTGGTTAGCCATTTTGTGTCTCTTCACGCCCCAAACCTCGGTGAAGTGTTTGCCACAGATGTCACACATGTATGGATTGGATGGCTGTGACCCCATGGCCTGACCTTGACCCTGACCACTAGCTGCCCTCCCTAGAGGTGTCGCCGTAAGCAACGGACTCACGCCGGCCAAGAAGTTCTCCAAACTGACGTCTTGGCAATGTGAAACATTTCGCGAGAACCTGCCTCTGCTTGCAGAATCTGAAAGCAACAAAAGCAGGACATCTCAGGACATTTACTTCTTGATGCTAGCAGGTGATCTAGAAAGTATCACTCAACATTCATCACATTTGTAGTGCATGCTATAGAGATATGGCTTAGCCCATGTTTCACTAAAGGGTTGTAATGATACTCTAGCTAAAACTCAAGGCATAAATGCTAAACAAAATTAATTAATGGCCAGTGGTCTTTTTGGACATATAAAATTAGCTGTGTATTGTCGATATAACGCTGAATTTGGGGTCCATGACATACCACCCACCTTATAGTATCTGCCATACGATAGTACAAGTAAATAACAAAAATAGAAATGGGATCCATGTCTGACACTGCCTTATATCCGAATCTTCTGTGCATCAGACAATGTTATATCGAGGGGGCACTGTATTTTAAACAATGAAGAAATTCCAAACACTTAAAGGCTCCAGTTACTCTTCAAGAACTTACAGATGCATTGTAAGAAAGAATGGCACCAGATTCATCAAGCCATGTTCCAAAAGTTTGGAGAAGATTTTCCATAAAATATCTGCAAACCCTTAATTTATTTTGCTGAGTATATATCTCACCTACCAGTAAAACCATTTCACTAAAACAGGCCTGGTTACATTATATCTCTAATGAAGCATACATGGTTCAATCTGTGACCAGTAACAGCCAGAAAATCAACCACCAACCACCAGACAAAGCCAAACGCTCAAGATCAGCACCATGCAAGAAACCGAGTCAGAACTTACAATCACCTTTGAATTAAATACACTGTTTTAGTAGTGTGAGGAGGGATAGCACAAGTCTTCTGATGTCAAATGAGATCCTGCTGAATGAATGAATAATCTTTATGTCCTATAGTAGGTTCGAAGAGTACAGGAAATAACTGTAATTATTTAACTATATACTATACATAAGTTTTATCTATATATGTATATGCACAAATCAATAGTCAACAGATTAAAATATCATACTAGAATATCAATGGTAAAATCCAGGAGCATATTTCAAAGGCCATGATGTAAATACACTTTATCCAGGTGTCCACTGGTGTGCCATTGACAAGCTTAGTAATTCTGCCTAGAAATATAACTACAACTTAGTAATTCATCTCCAATGAAATCTTCAAATTTCATGTACTGTTGTATCAAATCGCTATTCATGCAATTGATTTCTTTTTGTAACGAGATTCACATACTTTAGAAGTCGATAGATCATAGAACACAATAACATTACATTCTTCATCGCTAGGGTGTTCACAGACCTATTAATCGGGTCATACATATCACATAAATACATATCCCAATAGTCGATAATTCTTCGATATGTTCAAGAGGTCTTAAACAATCGACGATTTCTTAATGACTTTCAAGATCAGCACAACACGAGACACCGAAACAACTGGTAATCACTTCAAAACGAAATTCACTGTTTTGGTAGTGTGAGATGATAGATGGCACAACTCTTCTGATGTCTAATGAGACCCCGCTGGTAGATGTAGAGCTTCCCGCAGACACACTGCCGCGGCATGTTGTCATGAGCTGCCTGTCTGTGGCGTTGGCAGTCTGCGGGCCGTCTGAACACGCGGGCGCAGACATCACATTGGCTTCTGTCCATGACACTTCCTAGCATTGCACCATGGCTATCGTCAACACCTCTAGATGCATCCTGATCAGAAGCAAACGGACCAAACAGCCTTGACATATCCCTGGTGTCAAGGTCAGCCGCAGTAGCACTACTGTGCTTGTCTGCAAGAAGAGAAAGAAAGATCTGATTTTACAAAAGCCTAACAAGAACCAAATCAACGTCTTTGCATGAAAGTACGAGTTTCACAAGGAAACACATTAAAGATAAGTGTTTAATGGTATCCAAGTCAATACATGTCCTAGAGGAATAAACATACATTGTGAAATATTAATCCATGCTAATATCTGCATGCAGACGATGAACGTGCTGTTTAGTAGAACGTTGAACCTGCCACAGGTAAACCACAAGGTATTTCTATCAGGAGGGTGGGTGTACAATCCTACTATTCCATACAATGTTGAGTATCCTCAGGACAGGTCAATATCAAATGTCTGAAGTACCAGTAGAAGCTATGGCATAATCCATAACAAGCTATCTGTGTGCATGCATTTAATTTATTTTCCTCATTACTTTGGCAAGAATGGAAATGTGTAGATTGTGCATGAACCCTCTTTTTCATAACATAAAACCATAAAAATAAATAATAATAACAATTAATAGCAATAATGAAATGATGATGTTAATAATAATAATAATAATAATAATAATAATGACAAAAATTAAAGAAAAATGGTATCAGTGCCTAAGAATCTGATATATATTGTTTTGCTCTAAATACACGAATAGGAATATCTCCAACTAGCTTACAAATAAATAGGGATGAAATTGAGGTTTATCAATTTTAAGAATAAAACCCTTGCCCATTTATGCTTAGTATCATCAATGTCATTAATATTCGCAGAATTTCACAGACCTTATGAATGCTTTACTTGCATAATAGGAATACATAGAATATCGATGTGTGTTGTGTGTGTTGGGACCACAAGCTAATGCTGTGTAACAACGTCTTCTATGGATGTAAACCTAGCAAGATGAGTATGCCATGTGGGAAGTCATCAACAACTAGTCATCAGGAGCCTAATGCATAAAACAAGACTATACCAGTAGTCCAACCTAAACCAGGAGTTTGTGACTACACATACAGGGGAAAGGCTGTAATGCAAGATACATAGTTACCAACGAAAATAGTTTGCTTTCAAGCATTACACCGAGGATCTAGGAGTTTGAAAAAGAACCTGTAGTGCAGAACATACCAGCTTTTGCCTGAGCTTCAACTAGGCTGATTGAGTTACCAGTAAACGTGCAAGTCAAGGCCGGTCCATAGAATCATAATAATACCTATACAGTAGCATACAGACATTGCATCACATCTCCAGATCCTATTTACAGTGGAAGCCATACAGATTTCTAACTTTAGTCACAACCAGACCACAATATGGCATGACAATCACTGTCAGATTACAACAGAAAACAATTATATCAAAGTATGTCTGTGTCGTAAGACAGATCAATTATTAGTTGATTTTATGGGGTTTTTTTGCCGTTGTATTTTGGGGTATACAGCCACTTTCAATATTATTCCATCCATGCAAATTACAAGAATAGTTTAAGACAGAAGTAAACCTGCAATACCTTTAGTGACAGATGATGCTGTAGAAGAACAAAGGGTGACAACTGCAGTGCAAGAGTGCAGACATTACTGTGTATCAGAATGGCAACTTCTGCAAACTCAGAACCTATAGTCCTCTGAATATGTAAAACTTTATATTGAATAAATAAATTAAATTGCATGGTATGGTATTGGATTTCTTCAAAATATTAATATTCAATATGAATAATGGTGTTGTACAGTGGATATATGTTTCCCTTCTTAAAAGTTACTCAATTTAATGTCATTCTTTAGTGTCCACATTTCACAATCTGGTTAGGATACATATATTGTAAACTTTTCCTGCTGTTTGAACATATTTTATTCAAGATGAATGGGATTGGTTACAAGTTATTACAATGTGAATAGCAACTGCTCCAAGAGAAAGAAAGGACAAGGAGAGAAGATGGATTAAGAAATGAGAAATAGTATTTACATTAACAAAATTAACTAAAATGTTTTATTTTATATACAATTGTACCAACTCTGATATAGTTATACTTTCATGTATAAATAAATCAGAATATCAGTAACATTAATAACAATAGTATACCATTAATAAAACTTTTCTTAATTTAAAGTGCGACTCTATTTGCACAACAAAACTTTCTGGTACAAAATAATTGAAAATGATCAACATAAGAGACTTGGGGGCCATTGATGTGTATATGAATGGATGGGAAATCCATATGGTAGCAGTGTTGTTAGTCAGTGTTCAGGTTCGCTTGCAAGATTGAATGATTATTTTCGTTGTCAGTATATGGCAGAAGGAAAGTTGCAACAAGTGTACCACTATTGCAGGAAATCTGTGAGCATCGGCTTGACATCCATTTAGTATTAGTGTGAATGTCTTGAACATTTATTTGGAATATCAAATAGACACCTTTTCTCTGATCTGTCCTGCCTGGAACTCTTCAGCAATGATCCTCCCTGGGAGACCTTAACATTGTCAAAACCATTGTCAACACCTCATTACTATCCTATCTGAGAAACATCACCAATGATCATGGTCCTGTCTAGAACTCGTCATCAATGTCCTGCTTTGAATATGCCTCACATGCCCCATCTTGAATACCTTGAATGTCCTGCCTTGAACAGCCAATGTCCTGTCCAAAGCTTCCCATACCTATCCAGCCCAAAACACCTCATGTCCTGCCTGGAACACCTCATCCTTGTCCTCCCTGGAATAATCTGCCTTGTCCAAAACAACTCAACCATATCCTGTCCAGAACACCTGATCTGTCCTGCTGTGAACTAATCCTCTGTGCCCGGAACACCTCATCTGCCCTGCCTGCAACTCGTCCTCTGTGTCATACCATGAACACCTCATCTGTCCTGCCCGGAACACCTCATCTGTCCTGCCTGCAACTCGTCCTCTGTGTCATGCCATGGACACCTCATCTGTCCTGCCCTGAACACCTCATTGTCCAGCCTGTAACTTGTCCTGCCTTTCATTATACTGGTACATCTGACAAGCCTTCTGGTGGGTGTTGAGGCCTCGCATGTACACATAGCTCTTCCCGCAAACGCACCTACACTTCATGTTGGTGTGCGCAGCCTGAAAGTGTCGCTTGCAGTCATTCGATCGTGTGTAGGTGCTGCTGCAGACTAAGCACTGGAAGTGAACCTTCTCGCCAGGCCCTTTGTCTATTCTCCTGTATGGACAAGCAATGTTGACTGGGTCGAATACCTCGCTACCGTTACCCGTCGCCGAATAACTGGGCTCTGAAAATAGTAATACATTTCGTTGGAAAGATGAACGATATTAAATGTGTGGGATTATGAGCATGCAAGGGAAAGAAGGATTAACCATCAGAAAGGAAGAACTATTAACATGTTTGAATAAATGTGTATGCTAATGTGTGTGTGTGTGTGTGTGTGTGTGTGTGTGTGTGTGTGTGTGTGTGTGTGTTCGCAAATCAGATTACTTCTTGTATAATCCTGTTCCTACTAGTATGAATGACTGGATTGCCAATCTACAACAATCTTCCTCATAAGTTATAAGAGTGCTGGTAGTCCAAGTGTGCTTGTAAATAATCTTGGATGAATAGTTTTTGGTATTTTGACATGTCCTTGGCACCAAGACGCTGGCAGATATAGGTCTGGTAAAGAAATACAACTACACATGTACTATAGACTATTAATTGAATTTTTATTTACAAATTTAACAAACAGAACCTGACATAACATGACAACAATGACAATTGTTTGTCATTAATGAATAAACTAGAAAATGTATGTACAGTACATATATCATGAAATATGCACACGATAACACATTTATTTTGACAAAGAAAACAAATGACTATCAACCAGCAAGTCATATTATTTCAATGTGTGGACTTTTCTTTTTCTCCAAAAAATTCACATTTATCGTTTACATTTATTGAATATAGATCTATTTGATATTACCGGTGTAACATGCTAAAAAGATCAAGTGGAATGTATTGGAAGATGTAGAGATTCATTAAAAAACTGAACCAAGCTATCCAAATCCAAGACTTTTTTAGCCATTAAATTTATCCATCAACTTGTAACACTATGCAATTCAAAGACAACTTCATAGCAAAAATCTGGAAATATACAACTGAATGTACATGCATATACAGTCGACCCCCGTTTATCCGGACGATTGCGTTCCCGGTAAAATCGTCCGGGTAACTGAAGTTCCGGTTATCTGAATTTGGCAAGAGTAAATGTAAATTAATAGACAAACAC